>JAADWV010000159.1:0-61110 GCA_023336295.1 Pythium folliculosum
CATGTTGCGCGAGCGCGTGGCCTCGTCCTCGTCGTCCATCGACATGTCGTCGTCGTCGCCGTCCTCCTCGTCGTCGCCCTTGACGCTCTTGGTCGCGCAGAACGCCTGGTCCACCTTGTCCTCCTCCTCTTCGTCCTCCTCTTCGTCCTCCTCCTCCTCCATCGCGGCGTCCTCGTCGTCGTCCTCCTCGGCCTGCTCCTCCTCGTCGTCGCCGACCCACGCCGACTGGTAGTCGCTCATGCCGTCGCGCTTCTTGGTCTTCTTCTGGAGCCGCGCCTCGCGCGCGGCCTCGGCCAGCTCCTCCTTCGTCGGCCACGTCTGCTCGGCCGCGAACGGGTCGTACTCGGCCTCCATGCGGAGGTCCTCCTGCACGCTCGGGTCCGCCTGCGCGAGCACCACGGGCTCAATGGCACCGCTCATGGCACTGGCCGCGTCGGTGTCCATCTTCTGCACGACGCTGCTCTGCGTGGTCTCGCCCACGGTGATGTGGCTCAGCTGGAACGTGCCGACGTCCGTGATGTGCACGAGCTGGTTCACCGACATGGGCTTGCCGCGCAGGTAGCCGCTGAGGCGCAGCGTGCCGACGTTGGGGTTCTCGGCGCTGCCGGGCGCGTACGCCGCCGCGGTCGGGAGCATGTACGACCGCGCCTCGCGCCAGTGGATCGTCTTGAGCGCCATGGTGAGGATCGTGCGCGGCAGCTGGTTGTTGACGTTGTGGAACGCCACTTTGACGCTCTCGCCAAACTCGGTCTCGAAGAAGCGCTGGCCCAGCTTCTTGAGCTCCGTTTGCGCCTTGGGCGGCTGCCCGTCCAGGCCTTGCACACAGCCGACCGTGGCCGGGATGCCCTGCGCGCGGATGGCCGAGATGATCTTGGCGCCCTCGACGTTGAGCGCCGCGTCGATGCCGTCGTGGACCGGCAGCACGAACACCACGATGTCGGCCACCTTGGCCGCGTCCAGCGCCACGAGCAGGTCGTTGCCGCACTCGACCACGCACACTTTTTGCTTGTGCTGCGCAAACACGCCGACCGTGCAGTTGCGCAGCGCGTCCGAAGCGGGCGCTTCGATGTGGCTCGCGCCCTCGAGGATCGACCGGGAAATGTCGCCGAGCTCTGCGCGCGCGCCGAGCGCGATCAGCGCGACGGTCTTGGGCGCGCCGAGCGCGCCGCCGGAGCCGAAGCGGCGCTGCAGCAGCAGCTCCTCGCGCTTCTTCTCGCGCGTCTGCTTGGTCTTGAGCTGCCGCGCGGCCTTGTTGGCCGCCTGCATGCCGTTCGTGGTCGTACCGCGGCTTGAGGCCGACGCAGAAGCGGGCTTGCCCTCGATCTTGCCGCCCTGGAGCTTGGTCAGCGTGGTCTTGGACGCATGGCGACCGACCTTGTGCTTCTTGTTGGCCTGCTTGAGCGGGCCCGAGCGGTGGTGGTGGCCGCCCATGGTCGTCCTAGTCAGATCGGGGAGAACGAACGCGCGCGCAATGAGAGTGGCTTCCGCCGAAGCGAAGGGCGATCGAATGGTAGCCACCTTTGCGCCGCTTTTGGAGCTGCTGACGCGCGGGCCAACCAACCATAAAGGCGGCCAACGCCCATTGGCTGAAATGTGGACGGAAAAGATAATTGTACCCTTTGGGGTACACATGGTTACAATTAGTTTTTGTGTCTGTGTGTGTGTGTGCGTCCACTGTGTGGACGTCGATACAAAAAGCGGACCGAAAATGGCTGGCGCGACGGACGCTACCACGGACGATGGCGCGTACGGCGCGGCGGCTGGCGGCCCCGACGCGGCCGAGGCGACGCGGCGCTTCCTGGCCAAATACGGCGTGGACAAGCTGGCGCCGCAGTGGGGGCTCTCGGCGCCCGTGTGCGCCACGCTGCGCGCCATGGGCGTGACGTCGTTCTTCCCGGTGCAGGCCGTGGCGATCCCCAAGGTGCTCGACAAGTCGCACGACCGCATCACCGACATCTGCATCAACGCGCCCACGGGCAGCGGCAAGACGCTCGTGTACGTCGTGCCCATCGTGCAGCGCCTGCTGCCGCGCGTCGTGTGCCGCGTGCGCGCGCTCATCGTGCTCCCGAGTCGGGACCTCGCGATCCAGGTCCACGCGATCGTCGCGCGCTTCTGCGCCAACACGCCGCTGAAATGCGGGCTCGCGATCGGCCAGTCCAACTTTGCGGCCGAGCAGGCGTCGCTCGTGGGCAAGGCCGCCGGCGGCGGGCTCTTCAAGGGCTCGGCCGGCGTGCTGGACGGCGGCCGCAGCCTCGTGGACATCTTGGTGGCCACACCGGGCCGCCTGGTGGACCACTTGGAGCAGACGCCCGGGTTCACGCTGCAGCACCTCCAGTTCCTCGTGGTGGACGAGGCCGACCGCCTGCTGAACCAGTCGTACCAGGACTGGATCGCCAAGATCTACGCGAGCATCTTCAACGGCCAGGACGTCGAGGAGACCCGCGCGCTCCAACAGAATACCCAGCAGACCACGGCCATGACGCTGCGCCGCCAGGACTCGATCAACCGGCGCCGCATCCGCACGTCGCTCACGCGCGTGCTGCTGTCGGCGACGCTGACGCGCAACCCGCGCAAGCTCGCGTCCATCGGCATGAGCAACGCCGAGCTCACCAAGATCGGCCGCATCGACGACCCGCTCGCGGACAACGCCAAGGTCGGCGACGACGCCGCCAGCGACGGCGACGAGGACGACGAGGAGGAGGAAGACGACGAGGATGGCGACAAGGCAAAGGACGGAGAGGACGACCAGGACGACAAGGCCAAGGACAAGGACAAGGAGAAGATGTACGCGACGCCCGCGAACTTGGAGGAGCTTGTGATCGAGTGCGACACGGGCTCCAAGCCGCTCGTGCTGCTCGAGATCTTGAGCGACTACAAGGCCGCGGGCCTATCGATCGTGTTCACGTCGTCGGTCAACTCGACGCACCGCCTCGCGCGCCTGCTGCAGCTCCACGCCGAGCAGCCCGAGCGCGTGCGCGAGTACTCGAGCAGCCTCACGCAGAAGCAGCGCACGGCGCTTGTCGCGGACTGCAAGCTCCAGAAGGTCGACGTGGTCGTGTGTTCCGACGCCATGGCGCGCGGCATGGACATTGAGAACGTGGCAAACGTGATCAACTACGACGTGCCGTCGTACGTCAAGACGTACATCCACCGCGTGGGCCGTACCGCGCGTGCCGGGCGTCACGGCCGCGCGGTCACGCTCGTCAAGATGGGCCAGATGAAGGGCATGCTGCGCATGCTCAAGAAGGCCGAAAACAAGAAGCTCATCCCGTACGCGCTGGACGAGGCGCACATGAAGACGCTCGTGCCCAAGTACACCAAGGCGCTGCAGCTGCTCAAGGACACGCTCGAGGCCGAGAAAGACGGCAAGCTCGCGGCGACCGCGGCTGTGGACAAGCTCCACCACGCGGCCACCGCCAAGCAGGACGCCCCCGCGGCGGCGTCTTCAGCGCCGACGGCCAAGCCCAAGGCCACGGACGAAGACGAGGCCGCACAGGAGCTCCACGCGAGCGAGCGCAAGCGCGTGTTCGCCAAGCTTTACGAGCAGATCGAGCTGAACCTGGACGCGTGGCAGAAGCAGCGAACACACTAACTAGATAGACACACGCATGATAATCTAACACGCTTGCAAAACAGTATATACGTGAGTCTAATCCTCAGTGTGCGTACTACTCGTCTCCTGGTCCGGCGTGGGGCTCGGCGCGGCTGCGCGCGCCGCCTTCTTGGCCTCGCGCAGCTGCTCCCAGTGCGGGCGCTCCTTCTCCATCTCGATGCGCCGCAGGTGGAACTTGTGGCCCTTGGACTTGAGGTGCATCTCCCACTGGGACGCGCCGACGAACTTGCGGTTGCCGCAGATCTCGCAGAACCGCTCCTGGTACTTTTCCTCGTGGGACGGCGTCTTGTACTTGTCCGGCTCGGCCTCCTGGAGCGTCTTGTACTTGGCCGCGTCCACCGGTGTGTCCTGAAGGAACGCGCGCGCGATCTCGATCGCGGGCGTCGCCACACGGTCCCGCCACTGCGCGACGTCGCTGCTGTCTACTTGGTACACCGGGATGTTGCGCGGCACGAAGCGGTTGCGGATCCACGAGAGCTGACGACGCGCGTACTGCCGCGTCGCGATGTTGAGCTGCTCGACGCACGACTGGAGCAGCGTCTCGAGCGCCGCGTCACGCTCCTTGGCGAGCGCCTCGCTCTCTTCCTCGTCCTGTCGTTGCTGTTCCCGCGTCTCGAGCACCTCCAAGTACGGCGCGAACTCCTTGTACCCGATCGCCTGGAGGATGCCAACGGTGTGGTCCATCTCGGATTCCGCATCCTCGTCGTCGTCCTCATTCTCGCTGGCACTGCCAGCGGCCGCATACCGCGGTGGGTTGAGCTTGACCTGCGCGCGCAGCCGCTGGATCTCGTCCACGAGGCCCGTCTCCATCATCTTGTCCACGCGGGCGGCCAGGCGCTCGGCCAGCACGGCCTTATTGCAGTGCACCCAGAACGCGCACGCGTCGAAGAGCGTCTCGGTGTGCTGCTTGGCCGCCTCCTGGCGCGCGATCAGCTCGCTGTGGCGCACGCCCGTCTGGTAGAACACCTCGAGGCTGCGGCGCACGCGGCGCGTCTGGTTCACGTGCCAGCGGCTCGCCATCGCCGGGTCCACCTCCCTAAGCCGCGCGTAGATCTCTTCGGGCGTCGCGTCCTCCTAAAAACGTGTTGGTTAGCCAACATGGCAGCACCATGGCAGCGCACGCGTGGCAGTGCCACCAAACGTACGGGGATCGAGGGCGCGTCGGCGCGCGCGGGCACGTCGTCCAGCAGCTGCGCCTTCCAGAGCACCGACTGCGTGTAGTACATGGTGCCGCCCACGAGGATGGGCACTTTGCCGCGCGCGAGCACGTCGTCGATGGCACGCAGCGCGCGGCGCTTGAAGTCGAGCACGTCGCAGCGGCCCGAGGGCTCCACGACGTCCAGCAGGTGGTGCGGCACGCCCTCGCGCTCCTGCTCCGTGGCCTTGGCCGTCGCGATGTCGAGTCCGCGGTACATCTACAGAATAAGAAAAAAACGTCATCAGCGGCCGTGGCAGCCACACGCGGCTGGTGGACGTGTGGACGGCGGCCGCACCTGCATGGCGTCCGAGTTGATGATCTCGCCGCCGACGGCCTTGGCCAGGTCGATGGAGAGCTTGGTCTTGCCGGCGCCCGTGGAGCCCACGATCACCAGCACCTTCCGCAGCGCCATGTTGGTGTTGGCGTCGTTGGGAATGTGGGGAAACGTTGGTGTTGTGTGACTGGTGCGCTGATTGGGTACAACAAGCAGCACCAAGTTGGATGGTGTGCACCACACGAATCAAACACCACCATGGCAGCAATGGCAGCTTTGGTTCACGCTGTATGGAGAACGGTGCCGCTCGAGAATCTAAAGTGTGTTCTATTGCAGGGAATGGTTCTTGGTGCTGGCCTTGGAGATCAAGAATTCAGAAATACTGTGGAGCTTTTCGCTCTCGGCCTCGCCTAGGAGTGCGTCGCCCTTCTCTAGTTGTGTGGTCTCCTCATCCGCCGTGGCGGCGGCATCTTCAGTGGCAGCGCGTCGGGGCACGCGCTTGATGCCCAGCACCGATAGACTCGACTGCTGGAACAGACTGCCAAACGCCTTGGACGACAGGTGGAGCACGCACAGCGGCACCTTGTGGAGCCGGCAGAGCACGGGGATGTGCGCGAACGCGCCGGCGCTGGCGTCCGGGTTGGCCGCGAACACGACCACGCGCAGCTCGCGCTTGGCGATCAGGCGTGCGACGTGGTTCACGCCGCGCACAACGAACGGCTTGATCGCCGGCAGCGCGGCGCTGGCGTCCACGACCTCCTTGTGCAGCCGGTCGAGCACGATGTCGCGGTCCTCCTTCGAGAGCTCGGCGTACTGCGGCAGCGTGAACGGACGCGAGATAAGCTCGACGGCATGGCGCTTCGTGGGCTTCTTGTTGGCACCGCCGTTCTTGAGCTGCGGCGCCGGCGTCTTTCGGCTGCTGGGCTTGCCGACCGTCGGCGCCGGCTTCGCATCCTTCTTGCGGTTGCCCATGGTGATGGAGATGGCGTTTGCCAGGGTCTGTTCCAGTCACCTCCAAGTTGGACGGAGGCTCCAACATTCTGGACGCGACCATTGATTGGCTATATATGTTCACAGAATATACATACACAGACTGAGATTAACGCGTATACGTTCCGGCTGATGCCCAGTTTCACAACTCTTGTCAGGGTTGATCACCTTGTGAGGGGTAGATGCCCAGTTTCACAACTCTTGTCAGGGTTGATCACCTTGTGAGGGGTTGGTCGCGTTTTGCGTTGTTTCGGAGGCCAGCACCGAACCCAGCCAAAAAAGCCCCAGCGACATCTTCCCACCTTGACGCGAAGCAAAACCAAACGCATAACGCACGGACCGAAGCCCAACGTTCCCAACAGTAGGCTTCACGCGGCGCACATATCCGAAGAGCGTTCTCCCAACACCAACAAGAGTCAGCCCCACCCATCCCAACATCTTTTGGGGACGTGGGTCGTGTTGGCAACCGATAAGCTCCCAACCAGAGTCAGTGCCGACCGCACCAACACCAACAATAATGGCGCGAGGCGGACGCGGCTACGCGGCCGTGCCCGCGGGGGACGGCCACACACCGCGCCGCTCGGACGAGCGACGAGTGGACACGGAGGACGACGGGGCGGACGCTGAGCACGACCGCGCGCAGCTCACGGGCGGCGTCGCGCGCTCGGACCAAGTCGAGAGTGATAGCGACAGCGAGGAGGAGGCGGCCACGCGGCAGCGCGAGAGCGTGGCCCCGTCAACGTCCACGTCCACTGCGTCCGCAGATGCGGCTGTGGTCGTGGCGGAGGCCGAGCGGCCGCAGGAGGAGCGCGTGGACCGCAAGGAAGAGCACCGTGACGGTACGGGAGGTTTTTCTGTTCTCCGCTCAAGAGCAAATATGCGGCTAACGAACGAATATGTATGGATGTACAGACAACAACAGCGACAATAACAACGACAACCAACACACAGAGAGCGCGTCGTCCGCAGCGGAGGCGTCCGCCCCTGCAGCGGAGGAGGCGGCGGACGAGGAGCCGCTCGAGCCCGGCGCGATCCGCATCCGTATCCTCGACCTCAACGGCAAGTTCTTCTCGATCGCGTGCCAGCTCGACTGGCGCGTCGCGCGGCTCAAGGACAAGGTCCACGAGGCCGCGGACGTGGCGGTCGCGGCTCAGCGGCTCATCTACCGCGGCCGCGTGCTCGAGGACGACAAGGTGCTGGACGACTACAAGCTTGAGGACGGTCACACGGTCCACTTGTTTGTGCGGATGAACGCCACGCCGGACCCCGAGCCGGCCGCGGCCGAAGCGGCCACCAGCGGCGCGAACGCGCCGACGCTCGCGCGGTTTGGCGACGACGGCGTGACGATCGTCCACATCACGAGCGAGACCATCTCGTCGGCCGTGTTCCCGTCCGACTCGGCGCGCCGTGTGGACCCGCTGATGCTCGACTCGCCGCTGGGCAACTGCGCGCGCCGCGTCAAGCTCTGGAGCTCGTTCTTGCTGATCATCTACACAATGAAAGTCATGGGCCAGTTTGCGCTGCTCGCGAACGACCAGCAGATGCGCCAGGAGCAGAACAGCGCCAAGGACGACTCGAACGGCCAGGACCGGTACTACGACCGGTACGACTACCCGCCGTACTACAACCAGGACCCGATGGTGAGCGCGCTCGAGCTCATGGTCCACGCGTTCGGCGTGTACGTGGGCTGCGTGGGCTTCAAGGCCGCCCACGACACGGACATCCGGCCCATCCGCTTCTACTGCCGCGGCATCGTCTGGCTCGCGTTCCTCACGGTCGTGGAGCAAATGTACGTCACGTACCAGATCTCGCAATCGGACTACCCGGAGACGAGAATACAGTACCCGTACGGCCCGGCCGCGCCCTCCAAGGACGACATCATCTCGGCCAACGTCTTCCAGACCATCATGCTCGTGGTCATGTGGATCATCGCGATCGCCCACTCGTACGCGCACCAAGCGGAAGTCGCGCGCTACAACGAGTCGTTCGCGGCCGCGGCCATGAACGCCGTGCCACCGGCGCACCTGCCCGAGAACGTCGTCTAAGTCCGTCCGTCATTATATCACAATCCCCGAATCCACACACACTCTCCGTGCTACTGTGTTTTCGTGTAATGTACTCCATTATTGGCGCCATGGCGGATGTTGCTTCATTATTCTCGACACCATTGTCCACGGTCGCCCTACCCCAACATAGCTCAGTTTTGGTTTCTAGACTTGTGATTGGTCGAAACTGAGCGATAGATTCCTTCGATTGGTCAAAATAAAGATATCGCAGCCAGGTATCAGATGAGGAGTGATGGTGCGATCGTGGGAATGAGTTCCGCCAGTTCCGCATCATCAACCAAGACTGGGGCCGCCATGGTGACGTGGGACGGCGATGGCCTCAGTACGGACGCCAAGAGCTCGATCGACGTGCTGCTCGAGTCGCTCACGGCACCGGGCAATTGTGTGCGCTGGCAGCGCGCTAGCAACCGATGGCCGATCGAGGTGCCGTCTAGGCGAGAGCCGATCGTCGACGGCACTGGTGCCGCGCCGCGCGAGACGACCGCGCAGCTGTGCCAGGAGATCGTCGCCAAGCTCCACGCTGCTGGGCTCACGCACCGCAAGATGGATGGCGTGCGCACCAAGGTGGCCAGCATCGAAAAGTCGTTCTGGGGCGCCGTCGCGTGGAAACGGGCGCGGGGAGCGGCAAACGTCACGGCTACAGAGGGCGGGCGGGCGGCGGCACCAGCGCTCTTGGACGTCCAGATCGAGCTGTATCAGCGGTGCCGCTTCTACGACACGCTCGCGCCGATGATGCTGGCCCCGCACCAGGCTGGTGGCGGGGCCAACGGCGACCTGCGCGTCGATACGTCCGCGCCCGCGCCTGCTGCGGACGCGTCGTCGCGCTACGGGACGACGTCGCTGGATGTGCTGCTCGACTGGCTCGCGGCGCCGGGCAACTACGCGCGGTGGCGCGCCACTACCAACGACGCATGCGCAAGAGCACGTTTGCTGGCGGAGATTGCGTGCACGATGCGGCACTACGGGCTGCGCGACTGGCCCGTGCACGTCGTGCGCACCAGGATCGTCGAGCTCGAGCGCTCGGTGCACGCAGCCGTCGCGTGGCGCAACAGGTACGGCCCGTCGCCCGGTAGGTTGGCCTCGATCGATGGCGGCTTCGAGCTCATCCGCCGCGGCATGACGCGCGTGTGCCCACACTGTGAGCGCATCGGCCCAGCTATGGTGCCGCTGGTGAACAGCCAGCGCAGAAGCACAGCGCGCTCGGTGGGCGACGTGGTCGTGCCGGCGCTGACGAGGTGGCAACGACGGCGGTGCCCACGCAGGATCGAGCTCCAGTTCCGACGAGAGTGGACGTAGCGGGCACGTGTGAGACCGAACGTGAGGAAGCGGATTGCGAACCCAGGGGCGATCGATACGAGGAAATAAAGGAGGCGGACGAAGACGTACAAGCCGTCGAAGTGGCCGTCGAAGGAGAGCAGGAGGAGGAGCAGGAGCGAGAAGAGGAAGGGGACACCCGGTCAGGGATGGAGGTGGACTGCGCAGGAGGGAATTCTCCAGCGGTGGACGACGATGACGAGACGGAATCGGATGATTATGAGCTAGGTGAATTCGCAGAGGTTGACGCGGATGAAGAGTCGGAGGGAGAGCAAGGTCGTGCGAACCGAACCGTCAGTGGGGTCGGGCTACACGAGCGCTTTTGCGACCGACATGGCGACGACTTGGCAGGAACGACAGCACAAGGAGTAGGAGCTCCCTCCACGACACAAAGTCTGCCAGGACAAGACACAAAGGTGGCCCATGCCACGATCACGGCGGTTCCGATGACCCATGTGGATCATGATCCAAGTGCCACAAACGATCGCGACCGCCACCGCGTTATCGCGCCGGACCTCCACGGCAAAGAGACACCCTTTGTCATGCCTGCGATGGCCGATTCGACCGCTTCGCCGCGCAAACGAAAGCGTTGTACGAGCCAGGACCGTGTCGAGATGTCACAGTCCGCACAGAGGCGACCAGCGACGCCACCTCGACTAGAGCAAGGAGATCAAGACGACGGAGAAGAAGCGGTCACCCTCCCCCCTCGCCCCGTCAGCGCTGAGCCTACCTCGGACGAGCCGCAGCGCGTGCTCGAGGCGGACCGCGCGCGCCACGAGCAGCGTTGCCACACACTGCGGGAGGAGAGCCTCGAGTTCGAGGTCGCACGCAAGCAGATCCAGATCACCAAGGAGAAGGCGCTCGCGCGGCACGAACTGCGGCTCGCGGGCGTGCCCGAGCACGAGATTGAGCGCGCATTCCCGCTGCCGTGAACGAAGCAAGCGGACTGTGCGAAGGAGAGTGAAGGGGCCGAGAGGCGGACCAAACACGTAAGGCGTTGCTGTTGAGACCGCGAACCGCCTCCGCCCGGCGACTATAAATGGGTGCCTCGGTTTGGCGCGTCTTGCGTTTCCTCGCGCTGACAACCGCCAGCGGTTGCGCACAGCGTCGGTTTGGGGTTGAGTCTTGCGCAACGGCCGAAGCGTGTGTGCTGTCGCTGTCATCATCGCCCGTTTCCTCCCGCCAGCTTGGGCATTTCGTTCCTGCGCGCTTTCATTCCGGTCCACTCTAGCAGCGCAGAGCGAGCGATTTGTCTATCGATCGATCCATCATGGCGTCGTCGGACTTTGACGACATCTTCGGCGACCTCAAGGAGGACCAGCAGTTCTCGGCTTCGCTCGCGACGGGCGGCGCCGACCTGGACGATGTCAGCATCTTTGGCGACGCGTCCAGCGCCGTCATTAACATGAAGCCGTCGACCACGACCACAAAGCCATCGACCACGACAAGCGGAGGAGGCGAAGACGAGTTCCTCTCGTGGCTGGACGATGCGCCGCCAACAGTGGCCTCGTCTTCTCCTTCTTCTTCTTCGCCGCCCAATGAGCCCGTCGCGAAAACCGGCTCAGGCTCGCTGTCTGCGCCGCCTCGGCCACCGGCGATGGACACGATCGATCTCGGCGGAGACGACGACGACGACTTCCTCGCGCCCACTACGCGTACCGACGCGTTCGAGGATGAGCCGCTGGACAGCCCGGCGTCCTCGGTCGCCGCAGTGAACCCCCTGCCGGCGTCGATCTCCGTCCACGTGGCCGCGATGGCCGCGGCGCCGCCTCCTGCACCGATCGCTCCGCCGGCGCCCGTGACAACGACGATCTCGCTGGACGAAGACGACGACGACGACTTGGACAAGATCGTGCAACAGGCGACGGCTAATGCGCGCAAGGCTGGCAGCGGCGGCTCGCGCGAGAGTAGCAACTCGTCGCTCCACATCAAGAGCCAGACGCGCGCGGCGTCGGCCCAGTTCGACGCCGCCGCGCTCATCCAGCAGTACAACGCGACCGGCGTGCTCTCGACGCCCGCCGCGCGGCTCGCAATGTGGCACCACGCGCTCTGCGGAACTCGCAGTACCGCCAGCGGCGGCGCGATCTCGATGTACGCCGTGCAGACCACGCCGCTGGACCTGCCCAACCAGCCGGCGCTGCGCAAGGACGTCGAGGCCATGAGCGCGACCATCTTCTCGAGCGCGCTCCACGCCGAGAGTCTGCGCACGGCGTCGTCGTCCTCCTCGGCCGGGGCCAGCGACGACGGCGCGCGGCTGCTGTTCATCGACAACGCCGAGATCCTCGTGACGTACCTGTGTAAGAAGCTGCGCCTGGCCGAGTACCCGCCGGGTTTTGCGTTCGCATTCGGCCCGGCGATCGCCGCGGGCGGCAACGACCCGCTGCGCGTCGACTTGATCGCGACGATCCAGGCCACATGCCACGCGATGCTGCCGCACCTGAGCCAGCAGATCGCGCCGCTGGTCGTGGCCGACGCGCGGCGCGCGCTGCTTAAGTGGCTGCTGCTGTACCACGCGCCCAGCGTGGCGTTTCACCTGGACCAGCACTTCCACCAGTGGCCCACGGCGATCCCGGACGCGTGGCTCTGCTCGTTGTTCGAGAGCGACGAGTACCGCGCCGGCTTTGACTGGCTGGTCCAGATCTGGGACTGCTGCACGCTACTAGACGTGCGCAACGCGCCCAAGCTCGACGCCACCAAGGCGTTCCCGTCCACGACAGCGTGCTTCGTCGTGATCCACTTGATCGCGAAGGCCGAGAAGAAGCTGCTGCGCATGGAGGGTGACCAGCTGCGTGCCTGCATGGCCGAGACGCTCTTGGGCGTGCTCAAAGACAAGAGCGCCCAGGCGGCGATGTCGCTGCTGCTCGGCGTACGCGCGCTGGTCGAGGCCACACCACCGAGCCTGTGTGTGAAGCTGCGCGACGCGGGCATCGTCGAGAAGGACGAGCTCGAGACTGTCGCGAGCGGAGCGGACACGACGACCAAAGCCGCTAAGCCCTTCTCGCTGCTCTCGGCGTCGACCAACGGCGTCATGCAGGTGGGCAGCGCCGTCGGCAGCGCGGTCAACACCATGGTCATTGACATGCCCACCAAGCTGCTCACGACGATCGTGCCCATCAAGTTTTCGCTCTCGTCGTCGTCTTCAGGGGCGACGGTTAAAGACCCGGCCGTGAACGAGGAGTTCTTCACGCAGCTCATGCGCGAGGCCACGCCGGCGTCGTCCGTGTGCTTGACGCTCGCGGCCAGCGAGGTGGTGCCGCAGGTATTCCGTTCGTTCCAGGCGCCGCCGCCGAGCGACGAAAAGCTCCGCTTCTTCGTTATCGACTGCCGCGCGCGCGATGAGACGGCGCAGGGCCAGATCCCGACAGCGTTCCACTTTGACCCGGACGCGGTCACGAACCCGGCTGTGCTGGACACCGTGCTCGCGACGCTCAACCCGCTGAAGACGACCGTCCATCTCGTAGTCATGGGCCACGGGTACGGCCACATCGCCGACGATCTGCGGCAGCTGCTCGCGGCGCAGCAGGCGTCGAGCGGCGACACCCCATTCTTCCTCAAGGAGGAGTTCCTCGAGAGCTTTGCGCGCGACATCTCACGCGTCAACGCCGCAGTGCTCTTCCTCGCCAAGCGCGGCTTCCCGCACGTGAGCGTGCTCGAAGGTGGCTACGCGGCCGCACACACACAACTGCTCCACTCGGCCGGTGAGGGCTTCTCCGTGGCCGACCTCATCGACCACGACGCGCCAAAGTGCTCGCTCTGCCAGCACCGCCGCCCGTCCGTGTCGGCGGCAGGCTCGTTCTCGGCACGCACAGATAGCCAGCGAAGAAGCTCGATTATCACCAGCGATGCTGGAAACGGTGCTCCTTCTGGCAGCGATACCGCCCGCGCGTCGCCCCCCGGTAGCCGCGGCAGCTCGACCTCGAGCATGCCCGCGCAAGCCGGGCCCAAGCTCAGCGGCTCTTCGTCAGGCGAGTTGGACGCTAAGTCACTCTTCGATGGCCACGTGAGTCCATCCGGCGCCGGTTCGACGTACTTCTCGAGCTTTGCCGGTGCGCTCAAGACGTCTGGCGGTAAGGCCATGGGCATGATGAACCCGGCCAGCTCCACGCTGGCGGGCGGCGGTAAGTGGCTCATGGGCATGAAGTCCAGCGGCTCCGGCTCCAACCCATCGTCGCCTGTGCCTGCGGCTGCTGGTGACGCATCGGGCAACCGCAGCCCGGTCGCGGCAGGAGGGATCGCCAACTTGAGCAAACTCAAAAACTCGCTGTCGCAGATCGGCTCGGAGAGCTTGGACATGCTGAAGAAGGCTGAGCAGGCCGCCGCCAAGACCACGCAGCTCAAGGGCATGTTCGGTTCCATGTCGTCGTCCAACTTGAAAGCCGCGGCCTTGCCGTCAAGCGTGCCCGGTTCGCCCGCGGCGTCGACGCGCACTGGTAGCAACAGCCTGCCGCGTACGTCTTCGTTCCAGCGCGCCGAGGAGGAAGTCTTCACGATCGATGACGACGAGGAAGAGGAGCAGGATGACTTTGTCGGGGGCGGCGGAAGCGGCCGTGGGAGCAGCCGCACGTCGTCGACATCGTCGATGACGGGCCACCGCACGGAATCGTTCGCAGGTTCGCCGACCGAGGCTGGAGGCATGCCCTCGACGGTCGTGCTTCACACAGTCGAGAAGGGGATGGTCAAAGATCTTGCTAAGGGGATGCGGGTGAGCCGCACGCAAATGCTGCCGTTCGTCGAGTCACCTTTCTTCTCGGCGTACAAGAAGAAGCAGGCCGCTCCGTCCGCAGCAGCGGCGGCGAGTCGCGCGAGCATGCTGCCGCGCCGTCTCGTGGTCGCTGAGAATCACGTCGTCGTGCTGAAGGCCGAGCGCAACATGGACGACGTCTACTGCGTCAAGAGCTGCCATCACTTGTCTCACCTGGGCCGCATGACGTGCTTGAAGAAGAACGCGCTGATGGTGACGCTGTACTACAAGTGGAAGGCGCCCCACTCGGGCGAGATTATGGAGAAGAAAAACGCCTACGAAGTGCAACAGCGCGACGAGTTCATCAAGGTCATCAAGAACGCCATGGAGAAGATGTGAGACAACAGTCGTCTTGTACGACCACGCCGTACCTTGGATCTGCACATCGCATTCACACACGCCCTTGCGTAATAGATACTTTTCTTCTGCTATGTCTTGACGAACGAGCGATTAGGTCATTATTGCAACCAAAGATAGCGAAGTGAGGCACGGCTTTCGCATCAGACACGAAGCCAGCCTCGTCGATCTTATCATCCAGCGTACCTGAATCCCCGCTTGTCACTTCTTTCGAGAAGCATCAGCATCTCCATACGCCATCTTCGCTACTCCGTTTCACCTCGCCGTCAAACTTCGATCACGCTCAAGCAGCGACTGATAAGCAACCATGGCGGACAAGAAGCGTGAGTCCCAAGCGTCCAAGATCGATGAGGTCGCTCGAAACCAGATATGGCGCGAGCAGCTCAAGACCGAGTATGAGATGGAGAGCGCGCTGACCCCGTTCCAGCTCAACCCGAAAACTCGTACGATCGTGAGATTCGCTTGCAGCATGGAAATTGGTGTTGAGGCTTGTTGGTTTCCCATTAGTGAGCGCGGTGGCGATCAAGCCGACGATGACGCACCCGGCTGATTTCGGCAAAACGCGCGACGATAAAGACACCGAGGCGATCGGTACGTACCACCAAACTACACGATCGAGGCTGCTACAGTAGTAGTTCACTCACGACCCGATGCGGCTTGTGGCTCTAGCGGCCAAGCTAAAAGAGAGCCTGAAGAGGCCCCAAGAGAGAAGCTCCATGCCAATGACCGAGGCACAACGGATTGGGTACGCACTCTTCTGGCGATTCTCCTTCCTCTGGCCGAGACTAAACCGCACACATAATTGACGTCAGATGGATGCACGAGATGGCGAGTAAAGGCATCCGTGCAGACATGCAGCAGCGCATGTTCAAGGGGCGCGGGAGGTACGTACAGGTTGCACGAGATGCCTCTTGATCAGGTCTTCTGATGGTTTCTGTCGCTTGTCTTTGGTAGCTGCGACGTCACCAAGTTTGCCGATACGTACTGCACGATGGCTGGTTGCAGCCCCTTCGCAGACAAATCAACTCGATAATGCACCCGCCTTGAGATCGTTCCATGACCCACCGCATCGTGGACTACAATTATGTATTCTATACATCGGTTCGTCTCGCTCTGAGACCGTACCATTGGGGATCCATGTTACCGGTTGATGTATCGTACTGCTGGGCTGGACGGTGAAAATGTACCACAAGTGGCATCTGGCTGGCTCTCGAGAAATTGGGCTAGAGGGGGATCGACGTCGCATTTGGATTTGGCTGGAGAAGCTGGCCCACTGATCTTGAAAATGCTCGCGTCGATAACTCAGTCCAGCGAACTCGCACAAACCTTGGGCGGAAAGCTTTCGGGGGCACTCATTCTGCCGGTGTAGACGTCGCAGAGGGGACCCGCTCGGTTCGAGCGACGCCAGCATCAGACTGTTCCGAGCTCGTCGAATTTGACGCAGCTGAGAGCGGTGCAGGCGGAGGAGGGGCAGACGACGTGACTGAAGACGCAGAAACGAGTGTTGGCTTGGCCACTTGCGCGAGCATCTCAAGCGACGGCGAGTAGTCAGGTTCCCGCCCTGCGCTGATGGTGGACTCATCGAGTGCAGCAAGCTGGCTTCGCAACTCCTCAATGTGCGAGAGAACAACGCGCCGGTGACCTTTCTTGACACGCATATCGACAAGGTCATCTTCGTCGATGGTAGCAACGCCACGGAGCGTGTCGAAGCCGTCCTTCTCGAAGTTCTTGGTGTACTCGTCCATATCGAGCGACTTCAGCCAGTTTCGCACTGAATCAATATCTGGTAGCAGATCCTAGATGTTAGTCACCGCTAGAATACCGCACTTTCATTAGGACACCACAAACCTCGCCCCCGCGTCACGTTGACTTTTTTCGGCGCCTCATCGTCGCTGCTCTTGTTGACTTCTGGAGGCGACGCAGTGTTCTCTCCGTTTTCGTACTTCGCGTACTCGTCATTCCCTTCCTCCCATGCCTGCAGCCGAGCAGCGAGAGCACTGTGGCCAGCTTCGAAAGCACATCTTGACGGAGACTTGCTTGTCTACAGATGTGGGAGTCATATGAGACCTCGGCACAACGATCAATTTGTGGGGCCGGAAATGTCAGTCTTACCAGCGTGAGGGACATAAACTGCGACGCGTCCTGTGCATTGCGGATAAGCCAAAAAGCGCAGTCCTTGTGGCCACCAAGAGCGGCGCAATGCAGAGCGTTACGGCCAAACTGCAGAACGGGAGTGTGAGAGCCCGTGGACGAGAATCGTTTGTATGCAGGCGGCTGCGTACCTTATCGGCATCTGTCCACACCGCAAAGTGTTCACCCAGCAGCTTGAGTGTCGAGAGGTGACCTTCCTCGGCTGCCCAATGCATAGCGTTCTTGCCGTTCTGTTCGAATCACCAACAGCGTTGACTACCACATTCCTGTCTAGAAAACCCCGCATGGTGCGCGTACCTTGTCGCGCATGTAGCGAAGCGGATACGACCGATTGATCTCGGTGATGATACGGCGCAGCTCGGTCTCGTTTCCTTCCTCTGCGGCGTGCACGAAGTTCTGGGATGTCTCGTACCAGCTCTTCAGAAACTGGACGCACTTGTGCTTCTGCTTGTCCTTAGCGACTTGGTATGCGCTCTTGTTGTCCTATGGTTACAGATATTCCCAAACCAACAGCATTAGCTCCAATTGGAACGAACTGATTCAAGAGGCGAGTCACTGCACCACGTACGTAGCTCGTGACGTGGACGTCAATGCCCTTCATGCACAGGTACTGCACGACTTCTTTTCGGCCTTTGAGCGCTGCCCAATGGAGGCAGGTGCTTCCGTACTAAAACGCACACCGCACAAATGTCGTTAGTTCATGAGCACGCGTTGAAGCCACAATCTCCGTGTGCCCACGCACCTCGTCAATCGCGTTGATATCGATCGGGTTGCGGCACTCCTCCACGAGGTACGTGATCACGTCCAAGTGGCCGTTGATCGCCGCCGAGCAGTGCGCGAGTCGCCCGTACTTGTCCGGGATATCGAGCGGCACGCCGTGCTCGACCAGCAGCTGCACGACCTCCAAGTGGCCGTAGAACGCCGCATAGTGGAGCGCCGTCTGCTCCTCCTACGCACAACCAAACACACATACACGTGTGATAAGCGCCAATCGACGATTGCCTGCGCGTTCCCAACGTACGTCGTCGACGATCGAGGTGTTGATGCCCGTGCACTCGAGCATCATCTGCACGACCGCGAGCTGGCCCGAGGCCGCCGCGCCGTGGAGCGCCGTGCACCCGTGCTGTCCACACAGTGCGCACGGGTAGTTAGCAATAGACGCGTCAACGCGATTGGTGGTTTCCCTTACTTTGTTCTGGTAGTTGATGTCGGCGTTGAGCTCCTCGAGCAGGTACGTGACCTCCTGGAGCTTGCCGCGCTGCGCTTTGCAGACCAGCACGTCGCCCAGCGTGTAGTTCTCCAGCACGGCGTTGCCGGCGGCGCCCAGGTTCACGTGCACGCGGCTCATGGCGTCGACCGCGAGCATGGTTTCCTTCTCTCTCTCTCCCCCGCTTTAGGGCGGTCTCTGGAACTGAGGAAAGGGGGGTACGGTACAGTACGGCCTGCCTTCCCTTCTCGCCAGCGGCGAGGTTACGTGTAACAAGTCTCCTCCACCGTCCCTGTCTGCTCAACAGAGAGACACAAAATCAGGCATGTTGCTTGAAGGTGGCGCGAAGATGGACGTACCCCCTCCAAAAAAGACACGCACACGCCGATTCGAATGTCCGGCAAAGTACGATTTTGCTCACTTCGATATGTAGAGTGTATACTTGGGTATACGGATATACGCGATGGTTGCTTGGTGTCGCTTCGACATCGCAGCACCGAGATCAAGAGGAAGAGCCGCCCGCCATCTCCAACGCCCGCCCGTGTTGCCGCTCGCACCCCACGGGACCGCGCAACGGCCGACGGCGAATCCGATAGACCCCCACCCGACTGTCTTCCCCACGGCACGCCACTCGAACGGCATGGGCGCCGGCGCGTCGTCCGCAGATAAAGAGGTCGGTGGCGTGGCTTGCGTCTCTGACGGTCTCCGTGCGCTGACGCTTTTGGTTGTGTGGGATATGCCCGTGAAGATCGTCGTGGGCGACATTGTGACAGTGAAGTTGTCCAACCACGACACGCGCGTAATCGGAGTGCGTGCTTTCTGCGCGTTGGCTGGGGGGAAATGGAAACGAAGAAACTGACGGAGACCGGGGGCTCTTTGTAGGTGGTGACAGCGATCTTGGACGACGCGTGCTCGGTGCAAGTGTCTGTGCACGAGACGCTGGACAAGGTCTCGCGGAACGACGTCAAGCGGATCGCGTCCTGGAGCGAGATCGAAGTGGGCGACATCGTCAAGGTCAAAGAGGACGGCTCGAAGCTCTACTACGAGGCCAACGTGATCTCGCGCAACGACGACGGCACTTTCAAAGTCAAGTTTGGCGAGGACGAGATCGAGGACGACGTCTCGCCCGACCGTATACTCAAGCTCATGTCCGGCCGGCTGGAGCAGAAAGAGTGGATGATGTACAAGGAGGAATGACTCACCGGAAAACCAACCACACGAATCGAGTTCCCGACTGTTGTACCATAGACCACAAGCGCCTCGCGAACCGCGCACGGGGATGGATTGAGAAGTTATATACAGCTCACACGTCTTGGCTTGCTTTCTCATCTCCCATCACTTGCTAAATAGACTCGGCGACGTTGAGTAGCGACAAGAAGCCGCCGGCAGGGATGCTCACACTCGGCCCGATGTTCTCGGAGACCCAGGCCTGGAGTTTCCTTTCTATCAGATCAAGGCTGTCATCGCGAGAAAGCGTTACGGGACCGAGCACGGAAACTTCTCTGGAGGTTGTGACCGAAGTTTCCTCGCCCTCTGCCTCGGCGGCCACGTCGACGAGGATCGGGTCACGCAACGTGATCCGCACGAGTGCTTCTTTTTCCTGCCGTAACAACTGCGCAAGAATGGACTGGCGCCGCAGTGTCGTGAACAGCAGATCTACAACACAGCGCGAGGGAGATCAGCGGGTTCTCGCCCGGTTTTCCATGAAGAGTGAATCGCCATCGTACCGTCCAGAAGTGAAGCGGCAACGCCCCGCAGCCGCAGTTTGGCGTCTGAGCCGTGGTAGATCTCTCTCGCAAGCCACTGCGCGAGGTCGCGGTGCAGCGGGTTGTAGAAGACGCCCGTCCGTTCGAGTGTTTGGGTCGCCTGCGCGATCGTATCGGGCCCCATCGTGCTGTGTGCGAGCTGCCACGCTAGTACCTTCTCTCGCATAACCCTGATGCGCTGCTGGAGCAGTGCCTGCTCGCGTTTCTTGTGCTCCTTCTGGCGAAACGCGGCCTTGGCGTCATCTTCGAGCACCTTATCGACGCGGTCGGCCTCGGCCTTGTTGCCCAAGAGAGTTTTGCGCTCACGCACGATGTCGTTCATCTCGAGTTCTTCTTTCACCTCGGCGAGCGCCTGCGCGAGTGTCTTGCTCACAAGCACCTGGAGCAGCGGCTTGACCTCAGCATCGAAATTGAACAGCTTGTCGGACTCCTCAATCTACATCACGCACACACGCCAGATCTCCAGGTGTGAGAACGATCATCAGGCGATATTGAGTCGAGGTATTTCTGGGCCGTGGACGTACCTGCGTGCCTGAATCCACGCCGACCTTGGGACGCTGGAACTTGCCGTCGGCCGTCGCGATCGCCTTCTTGGGCGTGACGTACCGCGTGAATTCGTCGGTTTGGCTAAACATCTCTCGCTCGGCGACGACTCGGGGTTGCTCGATCAAGTTCTCGTCCAGCGAGAACGGCGTGTCTGCAAGGTGGATAACGTTGACACAGATCATGAATATCCTCTTCTCGGCAAAGAATGCAGCCTGGAGTTGAACGCACATGTGTGTGTTGCGGCCTTTTGGGCGGTAAAGAGCCCATCCTTCTTGTTGCCGGACGAACTCCCACTGCCATGAGACCGTCGCTTCTTCGGTTTCTCTTTGTTGTTGTCTCCCCGCGGGGATACGACCATGTGCTGGAGAAGCGCATTTGTCGGCGTCAGTATGTATCCAACTGAGACCCATAATCGGTTCCCAACGCCACAAAAAGCGCACCGCAGCGAAGACAGTTCCTCTCACGACGCGTGGGTCGTGCATGATGTTGGGCGGCGCAGGTTTCGTTACGAAGCCAGGCTGCTGAGCGCCGCCGTCGGCGCGCTGCCCCTTCGCACGGTTCGTCTGGACGGCTCGGGGCTTGGACGAGTACGAGTACTTGAGCTCATCACTGGCGTTCATGGTGGACAGCGGGGTCGACTTCAGGTGGAACCACGAGCGGGGGATCGCGCTGCAGCAAAGTCTCGCGTGACGCCGCCAACAGAGCGTATCACAAGGAACAAGTCCCCAAAAGGTCGCGACGGTTCGTGTACCCACCAGGAAGAGTACCCCCATTGGTGCTCAAATGACCAAAAAGAGAGCGTAACCAGCCAAATGAATCCATCCAACCTGCAGCTAGCAGAGACAGGAAGAAGAAGGAGCTGTACGAAGCAAAGTCGCCCGCCTATAAGCCATGAAGCGGCCACGTGCCGCACTACTCGCCACCAACTCCTTGACCCGATGGCGTGTACCCATTTCGAAAAAACTTAGCTTGGTCTAGCTTACTTCATAACCGGTACAGGTACCGGTAGGTTCAGTTCCTGCGACGGCGGTCAGAGTGAAGGTCGCCCATAGTCCCTGCTTGCGTTCTCCCATCTCTCACGCTTCCTCGGAACCGAACGAAGCCACACAGGAAGGTCTTCGCCGCCGGCTAACGCGCTCGATTGACCCGCTTCCAGCGCCTAGTGCAGTACAAGCCGACGCGCTCCGTTTAGTCGCCATGACGATCTACTACTGCCTCATCGCGAACAAGCACTGCCCGCTCGCGGAGCACAGCAACGGCGGCGACAAGAAGATGAACGAGATCGCGCAGAAGCTGCTCAAGAAGCTCAACTACGACGAAGGCTCGTTCGAGAGTGTCGAGTGCGACGGCAAGACCTACTCGTATCGCGTGGACGACGAGATCGTCTACGTCTGCGTGACCGACGAGGCCTTTGGGAAGAGGTGCGTGCTCGCAGCGTGCATGAGCGGCGACCGGGACTAATGTGTTGTTGTGGATGCGTGGCAGCTTGGCGGCGCTGTTCCTCAAGCACATTAACCAGTTGTTCGATCAGCAGTTTGGCATTCGGGGGAAGATGACCAAGCTCAAGCTCGACATGAACCGAGATTTCGCGCCCACGCTCAAGAAGCAAATGGTCCGTCACTGGCGCAGCAGTATCCGGGAATCCGCGCGCAGTGGTTCATATAGGCTTGTGATTGTAGGAGCTGTACTCGACCGAGGCTGGCGCAGAGAAGCTCCAGGCGCTGCGGAAGGACCTGGATGTCGTGAAGGACAACATGCACAAGAACATCAGTACGTGTGTGGATCAAACGGATTTAAAACTACGTCCGGTGACTAAACTTGTATGGCTTTATTCGTAGGTAAGGTTTTGGAGCGGGGCGACAAGATCGAACTGCTCGTCGACAAGTCCGAGCAGCTCAAGTACGTACACGCTCCGTTGGTTGCATTCGTTGCGAGAACGTTTCTGACCCGTCGCTCTCTGTGTGTTCCACAGCACCCAATCCGCGGCCTTTGCGCAGTCGAGCAAGAACCTGCGTCAACATCTGTGGTGGCAGAACGTCAAGATGATGATCGCGATCGGTGTCCTGTGTGCGGTATGTCGGTTTCTCATGATACCGCCAACATCCGTAACATGAGAACATGTCACTGACACGGGTTGTGGTGTGGATACGCTGTAGTGTATGCTTGCTCTACTGGCGCTGTACATCAAGAAGAAGGCCACCTAACCTAAGCTACACAACACGATCGCCTTCTCTTCTACGACAGTTTAACCTACCTTGAGTCTGGGAGCCTGCCTCTCGCGGTTCTTTGGCCCCATCGTAGACAACACCATGCCGCACGCTCCAGCGACGACCATCGTGACGGAGCAAAACAGGAAGAGCTGCTCCCGTTCGATATAGTTGGACCCGCCTGTGCCCAGCACAACAATGATGTTTGTCGGCAGACGGAAAGCGCCAAGAATGGTGCTGAGCCGTTCGTTCGGGAAGTAGCGGCTGCGGAGTGTGCCGCTGCAGGGCGAGAACGCCCCCACACATGTCTACCCAGCACGGTCACGTCAGAACGGAAGCCTGGAATGACCGTTCCAATGACAAGGCTGCCTCACCTCAAACACCAGGAAGCCCGCGAGAATGTACTCGTACTGGGTTGTAACCTAGGAAAGAGAGCAGTCATGATCAGCCACTGCTAGTTAAAGAATGATCAGAGATGGACCTACCACGGGGATGACGAAGACGACCGCGGAGAGGCTGCACAGTGCGATCGCGAGATTCTCCTCGCTGAGCTTCGTGCTGGTCATGTCGTATAACTTGCCGCCGATAGCGATGCACACCATGAACGACGAAAACACGAGTCCACTCGGCAGCAGCGATCCGGGCACGACGGCGTACAGCGTTGGATACCACAAGAACACTACGCAAGCCACCGGTGCAAGAAACGTGGACAAGTTCAGTGCTGATATCATTCGATGCATTGAACAGGGCCCATACATACCGAACACATACATCGCCCCCTCAAAGAGCGAGTAGCACAATCCGACAGCATACACGCTAGGTGACCAGCGCGTCCCGACTTTTCCATCGATGGTCGTGGCTTTTTTTGTCTCCGAGAGCGAGCCGTAGTTCTCTTTCCATGGCAAAATGAATAAAATCGCCATCGCTGTGACAGCGACAGCCAGCCGGAATGGACCAATTTCGCCGAACGCATCGGCTGTGAGCTGCGCGACGAGTCCCGCGAGAACTGCCAGCAGCCCATTGCCCTCAGATGCGATCGCGAACGTCTTGGCGATCCACTCCTCGCTGAAGCCTAGTGTCGAGTCCACAGCTTAGCGTCAGTTTGGAGGCGAATGCATTGCGAAGATCTGCTTACCTCGCGCGCGGTGCTCGGTGACCATCCAACTTTCGAATGCCGAGAAGAGCAGCGACGTCGAGACGCCGCCGAGCACGCGGCCGAGCAGTAGCACCGGCATGCTCGGCACATTCTCGAGTGCGTTGATGACGATCTCGAGCACGCAAAACACGAGACAGGCGTTGCGTCGCCCATACTTGTCCACAAAGGGGCCCACCACGTTGCCCAGCACAGCGGACGAGAGGAAGCCCGTGAGGAACAGCGCGCTGATGTTCATGCCGTAGCTCTTCGCGTTCACACACACGATTCAAACCATGAGGGCGAGTCTCCGTTTCATCATCATACCACCGCGAGAAAGGCGCACCTCGTAGAGACTGTACATGTGTGTGCCCTGCAGCCAGTCGGCGAACATGACGAGGAAGTAGACGACGAGGTACTGGCGCTGGAAGGCGTGGAACGCGGCGCTCTCGCGGTCAACAGCGGCACTCTTTACTGCTTCTGGAGACCGTTCAGTGATTCTCCCAACGATGTGCAGCAACAGCACGCACGCGCAGAGGCTCATGAAGCATCCAGAAGCCCATGGAGGCCACTGGAACTCGTCCCAGAGCCACTGTAGCACGGCGCGCGGCGCTTCCTCGAAGGTGTCCATGATGTTGCAGGATTTGGGGGAACTGAAGATATACTCAGATATCCAGTTTGCATTTTTCCCATCTGAGCCTGATACAATGTCTGATACCGATGCAACTTTTTGGTCGCCAACCAGTCGCCCCGCCCCAACCCATTTCGCAACCATCATCCAAACCACCGAAGCGACAATGGAGGTGCTCAAATCCAAGGCGCTGAGCGAGGAGGCGGCGGCCAAGATCCTCAACAAGTTCGTCAAGACGAAGGAGCAGGAGGAGAACACCGACCTGATGGTGCGATAGCGCTGAGTTTAGGCGGGGCGCCGCTGCTGATGGGCGCCCGTCGTCGCTTGCGCACTGGAACGCCACGTAGCTGACGACTCTTTCTTTCTTTCTTTCCTGGGGGCATTTGTAGATGACGGAGGAGGTCAAGTCGCAGTTGGCGCAGGTACTCGAGTACTTGCAGACCAAGAACGCCAAGTAAACACCGAATGCACACACTACATCATGACCAGAATGCAGCCATTCCCATATCTATGTCACCAGCGATGACCCGGCGCCCCGAATGTCTTCTGTCGCAGGCGTCGGCGAACGTCACGGTCATGCTGCCACCATTGTGCGTTGCCATGGTGTTCCTGCTCGCTGGCAAACAGGCGCAATTACTGGGCTGTACCGTGGATTCGACTCCATCCACGCGGCAGTCGTGTCGGGCATCAGCGACGCTCTGCCATCGCATCGGGATTGCCAACCTCTGCCAGGGCGGCTGGGTAGTACAGTGCTGTAGTGCCTCCGTCCTAAATGGTCGTGGAAGTTACGCAGTAACCACCTTGCGTGCCACAGTTGCCTATCAATATTGCGGTCGAGGTCGAGAGCAACACAGCGGCCAAAACTCATTTTCTTTCTGCGCCGCCGGCTGGATTTTGATAGGACCGACGCTCCATCATGACCCTGGTCGTCCTGATTCCCAGGCTGGGAATCCCAGCCGACTACTGTAGTGTCTTGGATGGGTATCATACGGCGCCTGTCAACGGAAAGACTCTTCCCGAGTGGCGCGTAGCGAAATAAGCCACACAGCGCTCTGGTTTTGCATTTTTTCACGGGATATTTCGTTCCATGAACCCCTGCAAGCCAGGGTCCTATCATGGCAGACACCGTTGCGACAGATAAGTTGTCCCCGGCCAAAGCACAGTTTGCAACTGATCGATGAGCCACTGGCCCTTGCATCCATGGATCACGGCAAAATCTGTCCACCTCCTACCGCACATGCACTGGGTGCTGGCAAACTGCCATGGCAGTGCCATGATGGCACTGAAAGCCATGGCAACCTTCTGTCACGTTGTTTTGATTGGCCAATTCGATGCGGTACTGATACGTGATTGGCTGTAAATTTATCCGGTTGTCGAGCCAGTCGGCAATTTTGCACGAGACGGCGCCGGCTGTTCTGCCACGGCAAGGATACGGTCCGCCCTCTTGACCGCCAGCCGTAGAGGCCGTGCCAGCGGCAATCCACTGCCCTTGGGAAAGAGGGCCGGAACCGACAGATCAAGTCAACGCCCTGTCGTGACCGCGACAGACACCTGGGAGAGAGCGTAGCGGCGCGCAAAAAGTGATCCACGACCCGTGGAACAGTTCTTCCGCTCTCGCACCCACGGCAGTCAGTTTCGTTCTCCCAACACACTCGAGAACACTCCGACACCTCCATACACATATAAACCCGCCGGACCCGACCATGCCGGTGCCCACGCACGCGTTCGACTCGACGCCCATGGGCGAGCGCCGCTCGACGGTAGTGTACATGGGCGCGGAGAAGCCGCCGCAGGAGCGCGTGCGCTACAGCGAAGACGAGGACGACGACGTCTCGGACGACCCGGCGTGGTACCACGCGCCGCGCGGCAGCGTGCAGCCGGCGCTGCCCGTGAGTCTGCTCCAGAAGCACGCCTCGCAGCGCACCGACTCGACCGCGTCCGAGTCCGAGCACGAGGACGACGGTGACGACCAGGACGACGCCGTCGCGCCGCAGTGGTGCTCGTCGCCCAACGCGCGCGCGGCCGAGCAGCAGCGCGTCGCGCGCGCCGACTCGGGCCCGCTCCAGCTCGACCACCTGCTCGCGTCGCCGGAACAAAACGCCAAGAAAACGGTTCCCGCGGAACAAAAATCCACCAAAGCACAAGACCGCGACGAGGACGAAGACGACGACGGCGACTACTTCCCACCGGCCGATTCGCGCCACGCGCCGTCGCTGCCACGCCGCGCGTCGCGGCCGTCGATCCCCGCTGCCACAGCCACTGCCACGGCCGTGCCATCGCCCGCGCGGCCCACGTCACCGCCGACGCCGACGTCACCTCCGGGGCGGCTCTCGGTGCCCGTGGCGGTGCGTCCGCGCGGCTCCAACTCCAAGCTCCACGACGTCAAGCGGCTCTCGCTCGAGCGGCTCTCGGACAGCGAGGCGCCGCGCGTGTCGGTGGAGCGCGAGCCGGCGTTCCAGCCGCACCAGCGCGCGTCGCTCGCGCGCCACCGCAGCGCGCCGCGGCTCAGCAGCAGCGCCGGCGTGCGCGGCTCCATGGACATGGGCGGCGGAAACGCCCGTGAGAGCATGATGAAGTACCGCCCGAGCGACCTCACGCTCAATGACCTCAAGACCAACCTGCTCACGCGCGACTCGCTCGCGGACGGCCACCAGCTCGCGGCCTCGCGCGGCAGCCTCATGGACAGCGGCTTCGCGTCCTCGCGCGGCAGCCTCGCGGACACAGGGCACGGCTTTGCGGCCTCGCGCGGCTCGGTCGCGCACCTGCCGCGCCAGTCGGACGCCGAGCTGCCGGAGCTACTCCGCGCGGCCAAGACCGGCAACCTGCTGCTGCTCAAGGCGTGTCTGCAGGACCGCGAGACCAACCTCGCGCAGCGCGACGCGATCCACGGGCAGACGGCGCTCCACCTGGCCGTGCGCCACGGCCAGTTCGCGGCCGTGCGCGCGCTCTGCGCCAAGCCGGCCAACATGAAGCTGCTGGTGGACGCCGTGGACGCGCGCGACAACACGGCGCTCCACCTCGCGGCTGCGCGCTCGCGCCGCCTGACCAAGTTTTTGCTCGAGGCCTGCGGCGCCGACGTGACCAAGGTGAACGCGCGCGGCCAGACGCCGCTGGGCGTCCACATCATCACCTCGCGCCGCGACGAGCCGCTGGTCACCGAGATGCTGCTCCAGCACAAGGCCGACGCGAACGCGCAGCTCGAGAGCTCGACGCTGCTCCACAAGGCCGTGGAGCTCAAGCTGTTCGAGATCGCGTGCCGGCTCGTGCGCTACGGCGCGCGGCTCGACGTCAAGGACGAGAACGGCAAGATGGTCTTCGACAAGGTGAACCGCAAGGTGCTGCGCCAGCTGATCAACAAGATCTCCTTCCCGCCCGTGTGGGTGCCCGACGAGGAGCGCGCGCACTGCATGCTCTGCTCGCGCAAGTTCAGCAAGTTCCGCATCGGCGTGCGGCGCCACCACTGCCGCCACTGCGGCCGCATCTGCTGCGGCCAGTGCTCGCACGTGTCGGTCGAGAGCGTGGCGTTCCCCAAGTCGTTCGAGGACCGGCTCAAGCACGGCGCGGCCGCGGGCAACGACGACAAGAAGCGCGTGTGCAAGACCTGCAGCTCCGTGTTCAAGGAGCGCGAGGAGCCGCAGGAGAAGAAGCCCATGATCGCCGAGTTCATGTCCAGCACGTTCGGCATGACCTGGACCGAGGTGGGCGGCCAGCAGAACGCGCCGCGCCGCAGCTCCGTCGCGTAGATCGAATACGCGAACACTCCCCTACAGGGACCGGGAGCTTTCCTCCCCCCTGTACCTTCCGACACTGCTACCGGTGTCGCTGTCTGCCTGCTTTGTGGTGTGCTGCGTGGGTGTGCGTCTTCCCGCTGTAACTATTGTGAATGTCCATACTGTTTTATTACCACTCTCAAAAGCTGCCAAACTGGATCTGCGTCATGGCCACCGTGGGCTTTGTCTTGAGCGACGCGAGCCGCTCGCGGTACTGGAGCCCGTAGTTGACCGACTCGCGGCGCGCCTTGGTGGGCTCGGGCGGCGTCGGCGGCTTGATCGACAGCTTCTGGCTCGAGTGGCCCAGCATGAGCCGGTGCGCGGCCGCGAGCTGCTCGGGCCCGGGCGCCACGAGCGGCCGCTTGTCGCGCTCCATGGCCGCGAGCCACTTGGCCTTGTCGGTGCCCGTGAAGCCGAAGCAGTCGCGGCCCAGCAGGTCCGTGCCGCTGCCGCCTTTCTTGGTGGCGCCCTTGACCGGCGGCAGCATGGCGTTGTGCGAGGGCGGTGACGAGAGCCCGCCGGCGTCGCCCACGCTAGCGCGGCGGTGCTGCAGCGGCGCCGAGAACCGCATCTGCTGCTCGTCCGTGTGCTGCTGCGAAGCCTCGAGCATCTTGCGGTACGTGGACGTGAGGAACTCGTGCCGCGGCGGCGGGTAGAGCAGCGAAAAGTCCACGAGCGGCTCCTCTTCTTCCTCTTCCACTTCGGGCCCAACCACCGCCATGGCCTTGGCGGGGCCTGTCTTCCGGGGCGGCGCGAAGTCCTGGATGCTCTTCCCGTACTTTTGCACGAGGCTCTGGTTCAACGTCTCCTGCATGTCCGCGTACTTGGCGACGATCTTGTCGAGGTCTTTGACGCGCTCCGGGTTGAAGCGCTGGTAATAGCCTGTCAGGGCGGCGCGCAGGTCCTCGGTGGACAGCACAGGGTACGCGTCCTCATCGGGCTGACTCGCCTCGGGCTGCTCCACGGCGCCGTCGTTGTTGTCATCGCCGCCGCTCGCTGGCGCAGGGCCGCTGCCGCCGCCGTACAACCGGCGCTGCATGGCTTTGGCGTGCTCGGCCTCGTACTTCTCCTTATCGTCGGCTGAGATGCGCATGATATCAAACGTCTGCGAAATAAGCCGCTCCTTGATGTTCCAGTCGAGCGGCGAGTCGCAGCCAAAGCTCGGCAAGTGGTTCACTTCAAGCAGCCACGGCTTGAGCGCTTCGTCCACCAGCACGTCCATGCCGAGGATCGAAAACGACGAGGACGCTGCGCCGGCGCTGGGCGAGCTGTACGTGGCCCACACGCTGGCCTGGGCGTCGGGCGCCGAGTTCGGACGCGCTGCTTCCAGACCGCCGGGCTGTTGCTGCGGACCGGCCGCGGACGCCGTGCTCACTTTGCGCAGGTTCTTGGCAAACGTCGAGCGGTACTCCTGCGCGAGCGTGGGCTGCACGGCGAGGATCGCCTTGAGGCAGATGTCGCCGATCTTGTCCCACAGCGCGTCCACGCGGTCCTCCGGGAAGCGCTGCTGCCGCAGCCACGCGAAGAACCAGCGCAGCGAGCGCTTGCTGCCGCTGCCGTCCTCGCTCGCGGCCTTGTTGAGCTCAAAGTTGTTCGCGTGCTTGTTCACGGCGTAGTTGGTGAGGTGCATGAAGCGCTGCTCCATGTTGTCGGCGTTGGGCGCGACGTAGTCGGCTGTGCACATGCGCACGAGCCCGTCCTTGAAGAGGTACACGCGCAGCGGCGCGCAGCTCGAGATCAGCACGTAGATGCGCAGGTCGAACTTCTTGCCCTCGATTAGCAGCGGGTTGCGCACGTACTGCTGCGCGACCTGCACGTCCTGCCGGTTGATCTGCTGCAGGTTGCGCGTGAGGAACACGCCGCGGCCCTGGCACATGTGGTCGGGCTTGACGATGAACGTGCGCTGGCTCTGGCCCGTCTCGCTGTTGAAGTTCTGCTGGAACTCGTGGAAGTCGTACGGCAGGATCCACGTGCGCGGGCAAAAGTCGTACTCGTCCGGGAACAGCTTCTTCATGCGCTCAAAGTTGCGCGCGAGCTTGGACTTGCGCGCGAGGTTGGTCATGCCGGGGAAGTGGTTCACCTTGGCGAACGGCTGCAGCGTCTTGAACGTGTTCTGGAAATCGGGCACGTCGATCCAGTGGAGCGTGCAGGCCGCGAGCGCCTGCTTGTCCTCCTCGTCCGTCACAAGCTGCCACCCGCGGTCGCGCGCGATCTTGCGCACGACCTCGTACCGCAGCAGCGTCGCGTTGATGCGTACGGTCTTCTTGGCGTCGCGCCGCTTGGGCCCACGCTTCTCCATCTTCGTAGAGGATCGTGGCTGTACCTGGGTATATGTGCGTGTCGGAGGCGAGAATTTCCGTTCAGACCGCCACCCCCACACGAGCTTCATCAAAGGCCCTGCGAAGCTGAACAAGCGTGTCATGTGCTCCAAAAATACGAGAGAACCCCACAATGAAACATTTCGTGTCAACCACGCCACCTGCCATTTCTGTACCCATGTCACACGTGACACGCACGGTCTCACTATCTCCAAGCAGAACCATAGCCACAGAGCGCGGTGCCGCATCCACGGGCTCGTCGCGTTTCTGCCATGCACGGCTCAGTCGTCGTCTCACGGGGACGAAGTGCATGGTTCATGAATACAAGGCAATCGAAGTCTGTTGAGAACGCTACTGAGGTTGGCATTTTTTGGTTATGATGACGTAGAGATAATCGCTCCTCCATCACAGCTTTCGCATGGAGGCAGCTTCGGGGGTCCACAGGGCGCACCTCTGCTTACTGGGCGCTCTGGATGATCGAGGCGAACTCGGGCTTGAGCGAGGCGCCGCCGACGAGGAAGCCGTCGACGTCGTGGAGCGCGATGAGCTCGTTGCAGTTCTTGGCGTTGACCGAGCCGCCGTAGATGATGCGCACCTTCTGCGCGACGTCGCCCGAGACCGAGTTGGCGAGCCACTCGCGGAGCTGCTTGTGCGCGTCCTGCGCCTGCGCCGGCGAGGCCACAACGCCCGTGCCGATGGCCCACACGGGCTCGTACGCGACCACGACGCGGTCCCAGTCCGCCTCGCTGATGAGCGACGCGAGTGCCTGCGTCTGGCGCGTGATCACGTCGACCGTCTTCTCGGCCTGGCGCTCCTCGAGCGTCTCGCCGATGCAGAAGATCACGCTCAGGCCCAGGTCCAGCGCGCGCTTGGTCTTCTTCGCGACGATCTCGTCCGTCTCGCCGTAGTACGCGCGGCGCTCCGAGTGGCCCGTGAGCGTCCACTTGAGACCAAAGTCTACACAAACAAACACATCAGTCAGTCAGCATCGAAACCGGACAAACACAGTGAGCACCAGCGCGCGTGGACCGTACCAACGAGCTGCTCGGCGGCGATCTCGCCCGTGTAGGCGCCGAGGCCCGTGAGGCTCACGTTCTGCGCCGCGACCGCGACATTCTTCTGCACGAGCTGCTGCGCGAGCTCGAGGTGGAGCGCCGGCGGCGCCACGATCACGTCCACCTGCTCCGTGTCGATCTCGACCTTGTTGAGCACGTTCTCCACGAGCTCGCGCACGCTCTGCTTGGTGCCGTTCTGTAGATCGATCCATTCTGGTGGTTAGACGCTTGTTGTAGAGGAACGAAGAGAGACTTAACGACGCTACGTACGCATTTCCAGTTGCCGCCGATGACGTACTTACGGACCGCGGCCATGGTGACTGAGTTGGAAGAGAGGGAGGGGATCGAGTGGTGCTTGGTGCGCGCGAGCCGAAAATGAGAAATGGACTTGCTTGGTGTTTGCGTGGATCCTGCCAGGGGAAACTGGTTTCTGCTAAAACCGAGCCGCAGGAGAAAAACGGGTTTTCATGATGATGACGCGCATGTCTATCATAGGCCCATGGGTTCGGCGGCCCATCCCCATTCAGGGCACGCTGCGTGTCTTTGAAAACGGGCCGGGCAGAACCCACCTGGGTTTGCATCAACTAAAACATACTAATATAGGTTACTGTGGACAGCAAGATCTGCTGACGCACATGCGTCACCCTTGGTGGATCAAAAGTGGCTTCAACTTGCGTCTACGCGTCTTCGTGTGCGAGAGGCCGAACGGAACACGCTGCGAGCGTCAGTCGTCGATCTCGATGACCTCCTGCTGCTCCGCGCGGCGCTTCTTCGAGGCCCGCGAGGGCGCAGCCACCGGTGTCGCAGGCGTCGACGACGATGACGGCGAGCGGATGAGACGCTGCAGGCGCACGGACAGAGCACCACGCGCGAGGCGCCGATATGCCGGACCGTCGACCAGATAGCAGATCGTGTTGTATGCCGTGTAGCTGATCTCCGGCTGCAGGATGTCGCTATGGATTTTGAATAGGAGAGTTGAGCGTTAGTGGGCATGGTCGAGGTGACGAGCGGGTGTGTAGCTGAGCGTACCGCAGGATGAGGTTGACGATCACACCTTCGCACTCGGTGCGGGGAAGCGCTGTGAAGGGAGGATCCAGGTGGCTCCACTCTTGAGCCGCTTTTCGCGTCTTGAGGTCGTCGACGAGCTGCTTGAGAGTGAGACGTCGCTCTCTGGAAAGCAATACGGTGCGAGCTTTATCAATACCACAGGCCTTGACCTCGGGTGGCCAAAATGCCCGTACGTACAGTTGCTTGGCATCCAAAATGATCATGCCGATGGCTTTCGCATGTTCGGTAAAGTCAACCGTGTGAGATTCGTCAGGTGACCGCTTGCAGTTGTCGCAATTTCTTTGGCATGACGAGGCGGCGTCGAATGGTTCCCTAGTGAGAAGCAAGACATCAGACACTCATTACCACCAGATTCGTGGGGGCAGTTCACGCAAACGCACTCGAAATATTTGGCCATGATCTCGTGCCGGCATCGCTGAACATCTTCGCAATACTCGACCATTAGCCGGAGATTCCGCATGCCACCCGACTCGCCGTGGGCGATGTTGGTGACACGCACGACATCAGCAGCACGGTACATCAGGATACACCGGGCGGGGTCACCGTCACGACCGGCTCGGCCTGACTCCTGGTAGTAACCTTCCATGGACTACAAGTAGAACTCACTGGTGAACATACATAGTTGAATGGTGTATCACAGCGCTCGATAAACCTCACCTTGGACAGTGTGAAGTGGATCACGAAGCGCACGTCAGGCTTGTTGATTCCGAGCCCGAATGCGATCGTTGCAACGACAACTTGCAGCCGGTTCCGGGTCCACTGGTGGTGCGTTTCAGCCTTGTCTTCCATATACGCGTGGTAGCAAGCAGCTTTCACTCCACGGTCCCTCAGTTCCTGGGTGACCTGCTCGGTCTCTTTGCGCGTCAAGCAGTACACGATTCCTGTCTCTGTCGGTTTGAACGACTGCACAACCTCAGCGAGCTTGTTCATGGCCGTAGCGTCTTTGTCTGGCTTCTCCATGATCTGCACTCACATGGCATTTGTCACACGCTTCCTTGAGAAGTGAGCGCAATTGTTGTACGTTAACGAACCTCATACTGAAGATTTTGACGGAAGAACGACGTCCGGAAAAAGACGCAATGCGGGATCTCCAAGATGGATTTCACATCCTCCACAAGTCGCGGAGTCGCAGTCGCTGTGAGAGCGAGGATCGAAACGCTAGGAAACTGGCGACGGAGGATACCGAGTTTGGAGTAGTCCTGAACAATCAGTTTCACGGTCAGTGCCTCTCTCCTATGCCATTTCAAACGCATAGAGAGGTAGGGCTTACGCTGCGGAAATCATGTCCCCATTGGCTGCAACAGTGCGCTTCGTCGATCACAAACCGCAGGAGCCGGCCGCTCTGGTACGCTTTCTCCAGTCGTGACATGAGCAGTTTGCTCTTGCTTATCTTCTCGGGCGTCACGAGCAGGATCTTCAGCTTCGACTCTGGATTCAGTAGTTCCTTGTAGATAGCGGATGCATCAGCTCGATTCTGATCGCCAGTCAGCTGGCACGCAGCGCCATCACCCGCGATTTGGTTGACCAGCATGACTTGGTCCTGGATGAGAGAAATGAGGGGCGAGACGACGACCGAGAATCCTGTGTTCTTTGCATCCAAGAGCGTGGTCAGGTCCTGCGGTGAGTGCAAACAAACAACTGCTCTTCCTCACCTTCTGGTACAGTGCCGGGAGTTGGTAGCACAGACTCTTGCCGCCACCAGAGCGCATGATCACGAAGGCGTCTTTCTTCGAAAGCGTCGCGTTGATGACCGCTTCTTGCACCGACCGGAACGACGGCAGACGCAACTACTGACACACCACCGAACTACATATGAGTACCAGCCGACGCTGCACAATATCTCTCTTCATCCCACTGCCTTACGGTGTCTGTGAGTATGTGGCGGACTTCCTCTGTCCACGGGAACGTGTCGTTCCAGTTTGCCACAGGTACGGCAGTGGCCATGGCACCTCCGTTTGGGCTGTCTGCCGCCGCTTCTACGCCCTCCGCGGCCATGATCTCCTGGATCTGGCTCTTTCGCTCCATCAGCTCGCTCTGCCGCATGAGCAGCGCGCCGATCTCGTCCTCGATGCTGCGCAATTCCTCATTGATCTCCACTAACTCCGCCTCCAACTGCATCTTTTGCAAGACCAATCCAACGATATGCCCCCACAATAAATTGTGACAACCGGTTTTACCAGGGGAATAGGTCCTGTACAAAGGTGGCCTACAGTACACATCGAAACACCCTTTCGAAACGGTTTTAGGAGAATGTTTCCTTTGGCCCCGCAGCTTTTGCAGCGAAAGAAAAGGAAACGACACCTTGAAGCGTCGGGAGGACAGCGGAAGAACCCAGCGAACGCCCGCGTTGATCTTACGCGATCAGCACCCTACGGACGCCATGTCGCTGCTCAAGACTTCGACGGTGCGATAGTCTCCGGGGAACTTGAGGCGGAGGAGTGGCGTCTAACTGTGTATGATGGTGTGATATCCTCTACAACATAGGTCAACTTTGAGAAGTTGTGGGAAGACATCCAGCCGGAGCTCTCATCGCTCGTGTCGGGTGCGCCGCAGTCGCTCACGAATGAGAAATGGCTTCAGATGTACACGTACGTCGGTCGTTTGGATAGGCGGCGCTCCGTTTTGGGATATGTGACTGACTAACGGATGTTCGTGTGGCTCGCACAGCGGCATTTACAAGATCTGTACGAACCCTGGCGCGCCACAGGCCGAGATGCTGTTTTTCCGCTTGCGTGGGCTCCTAGTGGCCCACGTGGAGCGGGTCCTGACGGTCGGTGGTGATCGACGGAGATAGCGACTGGCATTATTCCACGGTGTTGATCCTGGCTGTTTCGCTTCTCGTCGCGCAGGAGCTACGCCAAGTGGAAGGCGACGTTGAGTTTCTGGAGAGCTACTACAAGAGTTTCACCGACTTTACGACCGGCGCTGGCTACACGTCGGAGCTGTTTCGATATTTGAATCGGTACTGGATCACATACTCGCACTGCGAGACCGGCCAGGCACCAGTCCCTGGGGTATACCCAGTTCACGATGTACGTTCAGCAAAGGAAAATATGTAGATTGTGCGTTACCAACTGATTGACACTTCTTGCGGTGCCCATCGACAGCTCGCGCTCCATATCTGGCACGATGTCGCGTTCACACGCCTAAAGGGCAAGCTCGCAACATTCGCGATGAGGATTTTTCGAGCCGCTCGCGACTCGCATAGCGATTGCTTTAACGATGGTGAGCACATCACGAATCTCGTGGAGGTGAGTACAGAAAACCTGCTTAGATATCCATTCAGTTTCGTCTCCTCAGACATTATTGGCCTTCAGACGTACTTCTCCCTCGCAATTGTGAAGAAAGACTCGATGGTGCTGTATCGTGAGCATCTCGAGTCTCAGTTTCTCGAGGTGAGGCTCGAACTCGCATTTCCTCTCACTTTGAACCGGAATCGGTGCCAACTGACGAAGTGAATTTTACAGGACACTGCTGTGTATTACTCAGCGTTAGCGAAGGATCTGTTGTCCCGAGTCACTATATCAGAGTATCTCAAGGAGGTAGAGATTCTGTGCAAGCAAGAACAGCGTCGATGCGAAGGCAGGATGCATCGAACGTACGTGTCGCGCATTTCTGACATCAGGAAGTACGCCTTATCGGATTATTTTTCCTCAGGACTGTGATTCAAGCACGTCAAACGTGTTGTCGTGTTCTCGTCGATGAGCACGCCGAACGCATTTGTGAGGACGCTGAAACGTTCTTGACGAACAACCAAACTGAAGATCTACATCGGTTGTTCTCATTGTTTTCGGAGCTACCGAAAGACCAGGCTCTCATCTCTTTCAAGGTACACGTCTTCTGTTCTGGGTTGGCGACAACGATATAGACTTCCTCGCTCTAATACTCTTAACATTCCTGACACACAGAACATTCTGAAAAAATACATCGAAAGGAGTGGGCTCGATGTCGTCCGCAAGTTCGAACACGAAGACGCAGCAAAAAATCCCGAGGGCTACATTGAGGCTCTTGTACAAGTGCGCAACAAATACTTCGACTTGATCAGGGAGGCATTCGGATTCCACGCATTGATGCGGACTGCCCTCGATCAGGTAACAAGCGATTCAATGTTGTGAGTTTAGTCAGGACGGTTACTGACAGGGTTGCGTGCTTTCAGGCTTGCAGAGCTTTTGCTAACTCGCACCCCCGGCTCCCAGAGCTGCTTGCTAAGTACACACACTATTTGATGACACACGACAAGCGACGTGGAAGCTCAACGAAGAGCCCAACGAAGCCAATCAAACATCCGTCTGGTACGAGCAGCGCCATGATCACTCCATTGATCATGGAGGAGACACTTGAAAAGAAGATCGACCACATTGGGATCGTCTTTTGCCTCATTGACGACAAGGATGTGTTCAAGAAGTACTACGCAAAGTTCTTGGCTAAGCGCCTGATCAAAGGTGCGCTTCTCCGGAGCACCCTGGTCTGAGCCTGCCAAGCCGTTAACCGATGTTGTGACTGTCTCGTCTCGCAGGCACTTCCATTGCAGACGACCTCGAAGTGTTGCTCATCCAGAAACTTCGAGATATTTGTGGCGGTGATTTCGTTTCCAAGTTGCAGAAGATGCTGAAGGACAAGTTATTGAGCAAGGTACGATGGTTGTTCGCAATTTCTTCACGATGGTTCCTGACTTGACTGTGGATGACAGGAGCTTATGCACACGTTCGATACGTGGTTCAACGAGAATGAAGGACAACTGATCGAGTCTGACGTCCACAATCGTGCTGCCGTGGCCTTCCATCGAGCCATTGTCTATCACTGTGACGTCTTGACTGCTGGTGCTTGGCCTATATCAAGTGCGACAACCGATGCACAGCTACTCCTGCCACATGAAGTCGAGGCGCACGTCCAGCTATTTTCAAAGTTCTACACGGACCGAAGCACGGGGCGCAAGCTCTTGTGGGTGCACCACCTGTCGTACGGTATTCTTCAGGCAAGTTGCTTCGACAAGCGTTATGAGTTCGCTTTGAGCTTCTATCAGATGCTCATCCTGATGCTGGTAAGTCAAATAATCGATGAGAATCAGAGGCGCTTAATCGTGGGTACTGACGTCGAGATCGTAGTTCAACGACGCTGATGAAATCACAGAAGCTGTGATGGCCCAAAGAACCAATATTCCCAAGAAAGACCTCCACCACCATGCCATGAGCTTAGTCAAGGTTCGTAGACTTACGGTCTAACTTCCACTGACACTTGTACTGATGCAAATGCCCGGAATCTGCAGGCGCACGTTCTATGTTCGACAGGATCTGGAGAGGAATCTGTATACGCATTGAACATGGGCTTCACGAGCAAGAAGACACGAGTTTCGGTGAGGGAGAAGGTTTCGCCATCATCTTCGTTCACTCCATCAACTTGCTGACACGTCTTGTTGTGTGTGGATAGGCTGTGCCGAGTACTCCAGTCGAGTCACCTAAGGTGGCCAAGGTCGCAACGCGGGAAGTTGAAGAGGACCGAAAGATGGCGCTTCAAGCGGCAATCGTTCGGGTCCTGAAGACTCGACGGGACATCTTGCAACCGCAGCTTGCAATCGAAGTGGCTGGGATGCTGGTGAACCAATTCGTGCCTACCCCCACGGCGCTCAATCTGAACATCGACATTCTAATCCAGAAAGAATACGTGCGTCGTGATGACCATGACGAGATGCGGCTGCTGTACGTGGCATGATTAGTATCAGGCGCAAACATAGGTAGTTCGGTACCATTCTAGCTTACGTTCTTTTCACACACTCTTCGTCATCTCAACCCTCGCACGCTCAAATAACTTTCAAGGTCAAAGGATTGTGAGCTCTTGGTCCCCGTATCCGTACTGCCTCTTGTACTTGTTGAAGATACGCACGATCTCATCCACGTAAGCTTGGTGGAGCTGATCGATGTATTCCTGGGTTGGATTATCGATCTTCTCCACGGCGATCGGCTTGCCGAGCACTTGGTTCAGCACGACGCCTTCGTGTGGCAAGAACGGGAGCAGTTTGCTCGAGCCGTAAGAGATCAATAGCGCCGCGGAGAACTTCTTAGCAAACCACTGACGGAATGGAAGCAGAATCCTTTTGACAGAGGCACGAAAGGTCAGAATAGAGCTGGGATGATCCAAAGCGATGAAAAGCAAAGTTAACTCACTTGGAATGTGTGTAGAGCTCTGTCTCTCCGAACGTGTAGCACGGAACAACGGGGACGCCGAACTGCAGCGCCAAGCGGATGTGCCCCTTCCGCTTACTGACGTAGATGACCTGCTCGCCTCGCTGCGAGAGCATCTGCTCCGTGATGCCGCCGACGCCGATCACCAAGCTCTTGCCTTTTCTCAGCATCTACAGTGCATATCTCATGAGTCCCCCGCGCTTCTCGTCTGCAACGTTGATAATCCAACAAGCAAACCTTTTCAGCGGTGGCGCGGCTCGCATCGACACATCCCTGCCAGACGCTGTACTCTCGAAAGAGCGGGACGCGAAACACCACCGACGCAGCGAGATTGTGGTGCTTGTGCATCGGCGACACGTCGTGGAAGGCTGACAAACCCATCATCCAACATAATCAGGTGAGTGCAGGCTTCACTTGATAGCACAGTGGTGCTTGACACGTACATGGCTTCGAGGCGCCGCACATGATGATCCCGTGGTGGGCGGAGATCACGCCGTGCGGGTGCGTGCCGAAGATGTACTGCGCGTCCGGGTCCAGCTCGTCTTCGGTGACTAGCGTCGTGGGGATCCCGGCCCAGATGCGCTTCCAGATGTCGGCGTACCACGGCCAGTAGCGCTCGCCCGTGTGCTCGGCGCCGTCCAGATACGAGGGCAAGTAGAACGCCAGCAGCGTCCAGCCCGCGGTCGCGCGCTTGCTGAGTCCGGCGGAGCGGCACGCGGCGTACGCAGCCACGCCAGCGGCCACGCACTGCGGCCATGTGCGCTGGCGGCCTTCGGGGACTCGCGTCGCGACGGCGGTTGGTGATGCAGTCTCCATTAGCGAGGTCGGTACGGTATGTGCTCGTGGAGGTGACGGTTGGCTGGACAATTCGAATGTGGGAAGAAGTGATCGGCCTGCACGTCTCTGGTCATCAAACCGAATGGAACGATGACACGCTCATTCGAACGACATTGCGTCGTCGTTGAAGTTCTGACTGGCGATTCCCGTCAGAGTCACGTTGGCCTCCCGAAGGATGAGCCAGCGAAGATTTGCTGAAGAGCTCCAAGTGTACGTTACAGTACCGCGAGGCGGATGAAGTCAAAATGAGGAGAAGAATGTCATGTGAGCCCACACTGCTGACTGTATCAGATGCATGAGGGATATCGAATGCGAGAGCCTAACCGATCGCTCTCGCTCAAGACACAGAGATACTGAAACGTTGCTTAGTCGTGGCAGCCGCCCGTGATCTTCAGGCACTTGGTGCTCTCGAAGATCGAGAAGAGGTTCGTCATGATCGACCAGACGAGCGCGAACATGCAGTAGAAGATGGTGATGGCGCCCATGACCTTGCTGCTGCCGCCCGAGCGCTTGAGCTCCTGGGTCTCGGCCTTCTGGCTCGGGAGCCAGACCAGGAAGACCAGCGAGAAGAGCTTGGCCGCGTACTGGATCATGATCGTGTACGTCACCTCCATGCGCACGTGGTGCGTGTCGGTGATGATGTCGTCGTTCCAGACGTCGAACGCCGCGTTGATGTTCTTGGTGATCGTGAGCGCGAACGGGCTGCCGAGGTTCATGATCGTGGTCATCATACCGTAGCAGGCACCCTCATTACCCTCGCCAGCCAGCTCCACGACGACGTAGGTCGAGACGATGAACGAGATCGAGTACGGCACCTGCTCGACGATAGGCACACCGAGCCAGAACCACTGGCTGCGCACGACGTCCCAGACACCGAGCATCGTGACAATGACGTCAATGCCGACCACGAGGAGCATGGTGATGGCGATGACCCCGCGCCAGTTCCAGTGGAGACCGTACTTGCCGACGGCGATGAGCGTGACGACCATAACAATGTTGCCGAAGATACCCGACAGGTTGTAGCTGAGGTTCGTGGCCTTGATCCACACGCTCTGCACCGGGTAGCTGGCGACGTAGCTGACACCGGCGAACACATTGGCGAAGAAGCTGTAGGCGATGACCTGGTAGAAGGCGCGCGACTGGATGGCCTCCCAGAGGTTGCCGATGTAGACGCCAAAGTTCGGCTTGGCGTACTTCTCTTCCTTGACGAAGAACCACGTCATGAACACGACCGGCACACAGAAGATCGCGAGGATGAGGAACACCGCGCGGATGCCGATCGACCAGCTAAAGTCACCGCCGTACTCCGGGCCGTTGAGCAGGAAGGCGATGATGGCCTGCGCGAAGATCTGGAAGAACGTGCGCACAGTGTAGATGGCGGTCTGCGTGCGGCCACGGATGGCCTCGGGCTCGCGCTGCGCGTACTCGACGAGCACGGCATCGGCGGCGACGTCGGCGATGACGTAGCCGAGCGACGCGAGCATCATGAGGACGACGTACTTGGCGCCGGCGTCACGCGCGGCCTTGTTGAACTTGAGGCCGTTGGCCTCCCACTCGGACGACGGGATCTCGCTCGCGGCGCTGGCCATTTCGGGGGTCTCCCAGAAGGGCTTGGGCAGGCTCATGACGCCCATGATGAACAGGCAGGCGCAGCACATGGCCCAGCCGAACATCATGAACGGGCGGCGGCGGTAGCCGAAGATCGGCACGTTGTCCGTGAGCATGCCGATGAAGACCTTGAGCGACCACGGGATGCCCAGCAGCGCCGTGGCCGAGGTCGAGACCTGGCCCTCCACCTGGAGGTACGAGGTCAGGAACGAGTAGACCAGGTTGGGCAGCGTGCCGTACACGAGGCCAACGGCCGCGTACTGCGCGAGCAGGCCGAACGACTCGCGCGAGAGCAGGTGCGGGGCACCGCCGGCGCGGAGCGCGCCGTCCTCCAGGGCCACGGGCGTGCTGGCGTCGGCGTAGAGCTCGCCGTCCTTGCCCTTGTTGGTGGAGCTGATGTACGAGAGGCGCTCGACGAGGTCGACCTTGGCGGACGCCATGGTTGCTTCTTCCGAGTCGGGGGAGTCTTCGAAGACGGGGAGGCTTGCGAAGCTGGGAGGAGATTGGAGAATGATCTCCGCCAGCCCGGGGGATCTCGGGTTCTTGTGGAGCAGACTTGAACGGCTGGGAACGAAGGCGACATAGGGACCCGGGAGCGGCGCAGCAGGTGGATGGGAAAGGGAGGAGCGCGGAGGAGGCAGAGAGAGAGAACGAGGGGAGTCCCTCGTTCCTGGGGAGAGGAGAGGAGGCGGACGGGAATGGAAGCGGAGCAGAGACCGTCGACAGCGCTTCAACAAAAACCCACACAACTCCGGGTCGCACAGAGCCAGGGCGGAACAGCTCCGTGTGCGTGACTGACTGTCCCGCCGGCGGGATACTGTACAGTACGTGTACACACACACGGATCGCACAGTGCATTTTGTTGTTGTTTTTTGTTTTGGTTTTGAGTCTACAGAACCGTCTTGCCTCCGACGAAGGCGGCTCAAAAACAGAAATCATGGCGAGTGCGAAGTGGCCAGTTTTGACGCCAGCGTGTTCTTCAGAATGTGCGCCACTTGCATGGTCGTCAAGGCCATGTCGCCATCTCCATCTCAATCTCAGACTTCCTTTTTGTCCAAATCCACAACTCAACAACATGAAATGTCGAGGCATCCCTCCTGGGGTTGGGGTCTCGGATAAATGTGGGCAACTTGGGCCAAAGGATCGAGGCGAGGATGGACTCGGCCTAGTCTTGGGAGATTACAGTTGGTGGAGCATGATACAGGGAGCACCTGCCTCCACATGCCTGACGGAAGTTTTCACATCTCCATGGCGCCATAAAACTCTCTGAGCAGGGCGCCAAGGGGACCGGCGGATTCCGATGTACTCAAACTCAGTGAGAAAGGTAAACCGACGCGAATCGAAAACGACCCCACCACCACACTTGAGAAAACCCTGCCACTCTACACTCACAAAAGGTCCTAAACCCTGGTAGATTTGGGCAACGTTTTCTTTCTTTTGGCGCTTTTGTGGACACAGCACGTTTCCTAATTTCCGCTTGCGATTGGATTATCCTAATCACACGGCCGCCAAGGACGGCAGCTGGGTCTAATCAACGAAGTGCGAGTCGCCCTCGCAAAACGAAGAAGCCCAACATACTGTACGCATTCATCCACAATCGTGCCCACCATCTGTCGCCCCCACATGGGAGAAAACACGTTAGAGTTGACGCAAGCGGACAGACAAAGAACGACCGGTTCTCTGTCTGCTCGATGGTTCTGAACCGCACATGTGTGGATTTCTGTTCTCTTCCTGGTCAACCAACTCTGGCCTCTAATTTTCTGCTTCTGGGCCAAAACAGACGTCCACGTGTGCGATCGAACCCACCGAGTGCACAGCTGGTGTTTTTGTTTTTGTTTTCCTTTGGCGTTGTTGTGGGTCTTTGAGCAGTGAAATTCTCCACCACCGATTCCCGGTCATCTCGTTTTCTGCTCTGTGATTCGCAAGCATCCATCCAACTCCGGATCAGCGACGCACTCCTCGCTGCCTTCGCCGTGACTGCCGTGACCCGAAACGGCGGGATGAAACGGGTGACGTCCAAGGTGTCACCATCACCCATAAACCAATCAGAATCCCAGACATCCGAACTGGGTTCTTGGCCAACGTAGTCTATCGGATAAACTGCGGGGCTAAAAACTGCAGGACCGTGACTGCTGGCGTGGCAAGGCAAAATGTGCCAACGTTTTCATGCCGAGGTGAGGCCGATTCAGAACAAACGTCGCTCGTTTCGTCCCGGTGGCGGCTGGCTGGTCTAAACGGAAGACGAACGTTCCCGACGGGTTTGGCGATCTGATGGTATCAGATCCGATGAAACAGGCGCAGTTGAACTGCCAGCCCGCAGCTGAAACCTTGAGGTCTGGGTCACCGTGGGTGGGCGTCCCTGACAGCTTCTGGCCCTCACGCGTCAACGCAGCGTGGACCGCGTGTCTGTGTAGCGCCACGGGCCACCCGCCACGCACACGCACACGGGTGGATCCAACCGTGCTTTGTTGGGCTTCCAAGCCAAATGGATCCTCGGGAGATTTTCGTCTGCTTCTTCCTGACGGTGGCGTCCAGCGATCTGCCTCGCTCGAAACCGCGGGCTTCTGGACGAGGCGAGAGCGTCAAAAGCTCTCGTGTTTCCTCGCGCGAACAAAGTTTATCGATGCGTGGGCGCTGCTCACCGAGGGGCGGAGAGGGCTCAAGGTGGACCGCTTACCGCCTGTGTGTCCCTTTGGGATCGACTAACGCGGCTGCGGTGTGGGGATCATGGGCAAGCAACCACGAGGATACAAAGCCTCCGCCCATTGTTGAGACGTCGTGTGACTGTGACTCTGATCGCGGCGCGATCAGAGTCACCGCGATCATCGCGGGTCCCGCGTCCTGTAGACGAAAAGCGCCCGATGCGATGTGACTCGCATCATGCGATCAGATCTTTTCTTCCCACACCATTGCTATGCACTGAAATAGAGCTTCCTGAAACAGTTGAAGTCGGTGTGCTCTCTTAAAACCGTACGTACCACATAACGCAGGTTTAACCTGTGGTCTCGCATAGCCACACGTTGCCCTCGTCCACAACCCCTGACGTGGATATTCGTTGCCAAAGGCCCCCACCGCCACGCACGGGAAGGGAAGGGAAGCGCTAAGCATCCGTCCCCATCCTCAGTATGCTGCGCGCGCGTCGGTCTGTGGTGTCCGCGCGCCGAGCGCCGTTGGGCGTGACGCGACGCGCGATGAGCTCGTCCAGCGAAACGGTACCGTGGGAGGCGTCTGACCGATACGCGAGGGCGGAAGCGAGAGCGCTGACCAGAATGTTCCACGCAGCAAACCGTCGAGATCGGCGGCGTCGTGGCCACCGTGCGGCCCGCGAAGGTGTGCGCTTTTTGTTGGGAGCGAGCGTAATCGGTGGGTACGAATCGAGTTACGCTGTGTGTGTCGGATGGATAGTTCCCGGAGCTCGTGCCGCGCGGGTACTTGCCGCGCGACCGCGCGTACCCGCAGGAGCTGCTGGCGCACTTGCGCTGGATGCTCCAGAAGGACCTGCTCAAGCAGGACATGTTCCTCATCGGGTACGCGAATCTTCCCAACGGTTTTGATTTTGTTCCAGCGTGTTGGGTTAATTGCGGGATTGTTCTGACGGCGTGTGAATCGTTCGCTAGGCCGCCGGGCGCGTCGCGTCGGCTGCTGAGCATGCGCTTCTGCGAGCTGCTCCAGCGCGAGGTCGAGTACATCGCGATCTCGCAGGACACGACCGAGTCGGACTTGAAGCAGCGCCGCGAGATCGTCGACAGCGCCGCGATCTTCACGGACCAGGCGCCCGTGCGCGCCGCGATCCACGGCCGCGTGTTGGTCATCGACGGTGCGGTCCGCAGTTTGTCTTTTACGGTCCCTGATAGGCGGCGGAACTAACGTGGATGTGTCTTGTGTGCTGTGGATGCTGTGGGCAGGACTCGAGAAGGCCGAGCGGAACGTGCTGCCGACGCTCAACAACCTATTGGAGAACCGGTACGTGTTCAGGCCTTCTACTAAGTTCAGGTGGGTTTGGCTCACTCAATGTTTTCTTTAGGGAGATGACGCTGGATGACGGCCGCTTCCTCATGAAGGCCGAGAGCTTCGACGCGCTGCTGGCCGCGGGCTACTCGAAGAGCGACCTGCGGGCGCAGAACCTGGTGCGCGTCCACCCAGACTTCCGCGTGATTGCGCTCGGCTTACCCGTGCCGCCCTACCCGGGTCGCACGCTGGATCCGCCACTGCGGTCTCGTTTCCAAGCGCGAAGCGTTCAGCCGTCGTCGCCCGGCACGCAGCTCGAGACGTTGCTCTCAGCGGCTCCGAACGTGCCACTGCCGATTCTCGAAAAGCTGGTCGGCATTCGTGAGGCTGTGAATACGATCGAGAGCATGCACGATGGGTTGTCTGGTGGGCAGCGCATGCCGCATTTCGACTTCCTCTCGCTCTCGCACTGCGCGCGCGTGCTCGAACATTTCCCTCAGGCGAGCCTCGCGAGCACCGTGCGTCGGGTGTTTCCTGTCACGAAAGAGGTGCTCGGTGCCAAGGCGGCGGCGAACGCAGAGACGCTCGAGCGGATTCTGAAGAAGTACACTTCAGGGCTTCAGGAATCGAGCTACTCCATCGACTCTGTAGTCAAGGGCAGCGACACGCTCAGCGCCGGTGAGTCGCGTGTCAACGTCCACTTCCGCAACTCGTCGGATGAAGCGTTGTCATGTTCGCTGTCCGTTCCATGTGGGACAGCGAGACCGCACATGGATCATTTGAAGGGATACGTGGAAACCGAACCGCATTCCAAGGTGCTCATGAACATGATCCAGGACCACACTGTGGGCTCTGACATGTGCATTATGGGCCCGAAAGGAAGCGGCAAGTCCGACCTCGCTCGTCTCTTTGCCCACCGTCTGGGTTACGCGACCGAGTTGTTCAGCTTGTTCAAGGACATGACTGCGCGCGACCTGCTCCAGCGCCGATCAACAGACAGCAGCGGCAACACGAGATGGGAGGATAGCCCGCTCGTCCATGCAGCTCGCCGCGGCCATCTAGCCATTCTCGACGGCGTGCATCGCCTGGGAAGTGACAGTCTCGGCATCCTCCAACGCCTTGTTCAGGACCGCGAGCTTGACTTGGCTGACGGAACGAAGCTCCTCGCACAACACAAGTACGACGCGATCTTGAAGGAGAAGCAATCCGAGGATCCATCCGTGACCGCTCTGCCGGACGTGTTCCCCATCCACCCGTCATTCCGAATCGTCGCGATTGCTGAGTCGGATTCGTCGTCGTCTTCGAAGGCAGCAGCGGCGATGGCTTCATCGGGACGGGAATCGGTAACTGCCTGGCTCAACTCCGACAGCATCGCAATGTTCACCTTCCATGCCGTCCCGACTATGAGCAAGGCTCACCACGAAGAGATTGTCAGAACTCTTTACCCACATCTCCCAGAAGAAACAACCCAGTACGTGATGGATTTTCTCCGAGTGCTCTGTACCCAGGTACTGATATTCTGTTGGCATTACCTCCAGGATGCTTTTGGCGTTTTCAGAAAAGCTCGCAAATGCCAAGAAAGACAGCTCCGATACCGAGTATCTGTCGCTGAACCTCTCGATGCGCCAGTTGCTGCGTGCGTGCCGTCGACTGAACGCCTTTCCGCAGCAGTCCATGCAAGACCTTCGGCCCTTGATTCATGATACTATGCTCACGCAATTCCTCCCAGTGTCGTGCGGCCGTCTCGTTGACAAGCTGCTCACGGAGTGCGGTGCTCCACTCAGCCGTTCAGCGAGTTCAGCCAGCTCCGGCATCGATAGTGGAGACTCCATCAGTCAAGTCGACGGAAGGCTCGTCATTGGCGATGTGTCTCACCCCATGAAGACGCCGCAAAATCCAGAGCTTGTGCCGCAGCCGCACTATTTCGATATTCCGAAGCATACCACGACGATGAAGGACATGCTCCAGGACGTTGTCGCCGGCCAGAAGCACTTACTTCTCATTGGTAACCAAGGTGTTGGCAAGAACAAATTGGCTGATCGTCTCCTCCAGCTCCTCCAGCAAGAACGAGAGTACATCCAGCTGCATCGAGATGTGCGCCACTTGAGTTTTGCTGGCGTTTCTCGTGAAGGGTTCGTTCGCTGACGTGTTTTTTTTTCTATGTAGACCACGGTTCAGACATTGACACTCGTCCCAACGCTCACAAATGGCCGTATCGTTTGGGAAGACTCTCCTCTTGTGCGTGCTGCCAAGACTGGTCGGACGCTTGTGGTCGATGAAGCCGACAAGGCACCACTTGAAGTTGTATGCGTGCTCAAGGGTCTGATTGAAGATGGAGAGATGCTGCTGGTCGGTGACATCAGTGCTTTGTGTTTGTCGTAGGGTTGATATGTGTCTGAACCTTGGTCCGGCTGTAGGGAAACGGAATGCGCTTGATTGATCCGAACAAGGTCGCCATTGAAGAGTGGCAAGACGAAGAGAACATCATCAAGCTCCACCCAGACTTCAGTATGTGGGTCCTCGCAAACCGCCCCGGTTTCCCGTTTTTGGGCAACAACTTCTTCCGTGAGATCGGCGATGTATTCGCAAGCCAGTGAGTCTCCCATTCTTGGTCTGCTTGGTTCGACTCTTTTCTGACTTCGTGACATTATTCTTCGATGCTTCTCATAGCGCTATTGACAATCCGGATGAAGCGTCGGAGCTCGCGTTGCTTCAGGCATACGCACCAACCGTGCCATTGGACATTCTCCGCCGCATCTGCAGAGCGTTCGCGGAACTGCGCAAGCTGGTTGATAATGGGACGATCACGTATCCGTACTCGACCCGAGAGGCGGTAGCCGTTGCCAAGCATCTCGAGAAGTTCCCTCAAGACGGTGTAACGTCCGTCCTGGTACGATACCTAAGAACCATCGACCACGTGCTGCTCGATGAATCTCACATCCTCTATCATCCAATCTCACAGGAAAATGTGCTAGCCTTCGACGCTTACGACAAGAACCTACGCAAGCAGCTGTCTGAAGTCTTTATCCGGTACGTATTTGTGTTTTTGCGCGTATGTGCCCACGTGGCATCTCACGCATTTGGTTTTACAACGGGCGCAGCCATGGCTTGGCGTAGCTCTGTTTCTCGCAGGCCGATCTTCATTCCCTTGGCTAATAGAGTTGTGCTTACTGTATGTGCCATCAAAAATCGTTGCTTGTTGTAGCAATGGCGTGCCGCTACCTCCTACCTCAGGTGAACGCGTTCGCATGGAGGTGCGCCTCGCAGAATCGAATGCACTACCGCCGTTTCAACTTACGGAGGCATGGACGCCAAATGGCGAGGAAGTGATCATTGACCTCCAACCTCGGCGCAAGCTCCCGGCCTATGCATTCCAAAGCTCGCTTCAACGCCGCAAGATTTGGTTTGATCCGGCGACAACGCGCTCCTTCGCGGTGCAGCAGCATCGCGTGCAGAGTTTCACCGAGGAGGTTTCATCGTTTCGTGTTCCCCTCAAGGCAAATCGTCAGCAAAGAGCACACGCGATGACGATCTTCCCGGACAATTCCGTCCACGGTAATGCGTCTCGCGGTTGTTTTGGCTCCCAGATCCGTGGTGCTCACTATGACCGTTTGTTGTGCAGTTCTGACCGCAAAACCCATGTCTCTTCATTCATTCTCTGATTTCGAGGCGAGCGAGCGGTACGTTTTGAGGATGCGGAATGTCTTGCCGCAGGTTTATGGGATCTCATCTGGGCGAATGGTGAGGTCGTTGTAGTTCTCACAAGGTGCTCGAGATCGAAGGGCAGTATATGCAGTGGGAAAGCAACCCAGTGATGGTGGGTATGCCAGATAAGCGAGAGATCGGTGTATTCGTGCCCTCCACAGGACTTGGCGTGATCATCAAACCCTCCAACAACACTGACGGTCGCGCTGAGTGCTTCACGCTCCCGGAAGGAGCGCTTGAAGGCCGCTTACACGGGGCGGATGGCGGTGAGAAGCGCCGCAAACAGAATCCTCTATCGCAATGGTTCAGTGGCAACTCGGGGAAGACGTGGCGAGTTGCAGATACTGATGACATCGCAAACCCCGGGGTCGTGATTCGGTACCACCACGGCGGCTCGATCATCCAGCTTATCGATTTCGCTGCAAACCGATTCGTCTCCGTGGACCTCGCTGGAGCTGTGCCAAAGCCAGAATCGATGGCCTTGGTAAACGTCCAGGCCATGGCAAGAAACAAATGGCTGGTTCGAACGGCTGACAATAGCGCTGTGATCGTTCTTGAGCGCCGCGCCGACAATGCCGAGCTTGTGATTCAAGAGGCTGCGATATCGAAGCACGAAGGTGCAGCAATCGACTCGTCTTACTCGATCTATCCTGCTGGCTCAGTAGCAACGGGAACACCAGCTACGTATTCGGCAGTTCATCCGGAGGCGTATCTCCAGCGCATCGAGCAGAAAGCGTCGTGTACGGGTGTGAATGTGCACAGCGCACCCCGTCCGTCTGAGGACGGTCGGTGGGGGATCCATGGTGCTTGGAGTATCAATGGCGGTGAAGTTATTCTCAACGCAAGATCCGATGACACGTCTATGGATATGGAGGTGACAACTCTGGAGCTGAAGACTACCAAGACGATCACTATGCGCGACGTGCCGGCCGAGAGCACCTCGAAGCTTCCTCGCGTTGTCGGCGCCACAACTCTCGCCGACGGAAAGCACCTGCTGACGCTGGAAGATAAAGGCCAAGTCCGCGTGTGGCAACTTGACCAAGAAACCATCGAAGACGAGCTTCAGCTCTGGAAGCAAATGTATGGTGTCGGCCCAGGAGACGATGAACACCTCGACATGAAGATCAACGGCACGCCCGTCGGCTCCCCCGAATCGACCCCAAAGACTGGACTAGATGCACCGAAATACGGAAAAGATGACCCGAAAAATGAGCCTCACGTCGGTGGCAATACGTGGGCTGGAGGCACAGGAGGCTCAGACACGGCCGGGCTCGGTGGACGCGGCGGCCCGTACCGTCTGGACAAGGGCCACAAAGTGCACCAAGTCTCTCAAGCCAAGAAGGATGAAGTGTCGGCAGAGGCGCGGGCCAAAGCTCGTGCGATGGCCGCGCAGGCGCTTGCTGAGGGTCTCCAGGAGATCAACATGACGGAGAAAGAGCACGACATGTACCAATCGTATTTCTCTCGCGTCGAGCACGAGAGCTCGCAGCTGCGCTCGATTCTTGACAACCTCGAGTCGTACGCGCAGGAGCGCAGCTGGCTCAAGCACCAGTCGAGCGGCGAACTGGACGATGCCAAGCTCGTGGATGGTGTCACCGGCGAGCGGCTCGTGTTCAAGCGTCGAGGCACGAGCGACTCGCCGTTCCAGACCATGCACCAGACCAAGCCCAAGCGCATGCTGTTTGTCATGGACGTGAGCGGCAGCATGTACCGCTTCAACGGCCAGGACCAGCGTCTCGAGCGCGTGCTCGAGACCTCGCTCATGATCATGGAGAGCTTTGCCGGCTTCGAGAACAAGTTCGACTACGCGATCCTGGGCCATAGCGGCGACTCGCCCGACATCCCGTTTGTCGACTTTGGTGAGCCTCCGGCGAACCGCAAGGAGCGGCTCAAGGTGCTCCAGCGCATGGTCGCGCACACACAATACTGCATGAGCGGCGACCACACGGTCGAGGCAATTGACGAGGCCGTGCAGCGCGTTGCCGCGCAGGACGGCGACGACTACTTTGTGTTTGTCGTGAGCGACGCCAACCTCGAGCGGTACGGCATCAGCCCGCAGCGCCTCGGGCGCAAGCTCGTCGCGGACCCGCGCGTCAAGGCGCACGCGATCTTCATCGCGTCTTTCGCCGACGAGGCCGACCGCATCCTGAGAGAGCTGCCCAGCGGCCGCGGCCACGTGTGCCTCGACACGACCGAGCTGCCGCGCACGTTCAAGAAGATCTTCACGACGGCCTTCAACCAGTAGCGGAGACATGGGTACACATACAGTTCTTAACATTTGACTATGTTGGTTAACAACGATAATACCGGTATCAAGATCGGTATGTTGGTGCAACCCCCGATCTTTGTTACCTTCGCGCAACCTTCTCCCCATAGATATCTTGCCTCTGGGGGAGCTTTCGTGAAGAAAGGAAATCCGCCGAACGCCGACAACTTTGCCAGCGCCCGCCAGAGAAGACCCCCCTTCACGCCACGCAGCGCGGGTACGGAACGTTCTTATGCGTCAGGCGCGTCACGCCACAGAGACGGCGGTGCGCTCTGTGTGAGGGTAGTCGATGGGTCACTAACGGCGATTTGGCGGAACACACAGGAAAAGAAGATTTAGCACAAGATGACGAGCACCGGCGCCGGTGTACGTACTCCCTCTTCTGGCGCCGCGTGATGGATATGTGAGCAACTCGTATTCACCAACGTGCTCTTTGTATCTTGGTCTATATACAGTACGATTTCTCTGCGGGCACGTTCTCGCCCGAGGGCCGCATCTTCCAGGTCGAGTACGCGAAGAAGGCCGTGGAGAACAGCGGGTGCGTGTGAACTGATGGTACAGGATTGCGAGATGGCGAGAGCTAACTAGCAGAATGGTTCCGCAGCACGACCATCGCGATCAAGTGCAAGGATGGTGTGATCATGGCCGTCGAGAAGACGCTCATCTCGAAGATGCTCGTGCCGGGCACGCACCGCCGCGTGTACGCGATCGACCGCCACATCGGCTTGTCGATGGCGGGCCTCGTCGCCGACGGCCGCCAGCTCGTGAACCGCGCACGTGAGGAGGCGCTCAGCTACAAGAAGAACTACGGCAGCGAGGTGCCGCCGCATGTGCTCGCCGAGCGCATGGGCCAGTTCGTGCACTACTACACGCTCTACGGCTCAGTGCGTCCGTTCGGCGCGTCGATCATCCTCGCCGGCTACGATGCCGATGAGAAGAAGACGACGCTCCACATGATCGAGCCCTCGGGCGTGACCTACGTACGTGCCATTCCGTACCTGATCCCATTATGGAGTGAGTGCTCTGACTGATGTTTTTTTTTCGCAGAGCTACCGTGGCTGCGCGATCGGCAAGGGCCAGCAGGCGGCCAAGACTGAGATCGAGAAGTACAAGCTCTTCGACCTGACTGTCCGCGAGGCCATGAAATACGTGGCGAAGATGTACGTGGTTCCCGCTTGGGATCCGTCTGTCATGAATAAGCGATCTAACGCTCTTTCATTGCAGCTTGCACACGCTCCACGACGAAGTGCGACACCCGTTTGAGCTCGAGATGAGCTGGCTGTGCGAAGAGACCAACTGGCAGCACCGTCTCGTGCCCGACAACCTCCGCGACGAGGTCGACAAGTGGGCCAAGCAGGCCATCGAGGACGAGGAGATGGCCGACGACGACGACGACGAGTAAATATGCCGGCAAAGAAATGGGCAATGGCCCACGGCTTCCTCCAGCGAGTACAAACGATACGTGCACCTTCTCAGTCGTTTGAGAGCAAAGTGAACGCTAGATTGCTCGGTCGGAGACGCTGCGCGGACCACCAGAGCCCACCTACAGACAGCATAACCAAGTTGCCCTTGAGCTCCTTCAGTGTCACTACATCGCTCCCTCGACAGAGTGTCTACTCAATGATGTAGTAATGACATCTCGCTTTACTGACGTATGTTCGTGTTCCGAGGGACTGATTATCCCTGGATGTTCTTTTCCCGACGGGCCGGGTCTCGCTGAGACGGACGTTGTTCGATTTTTCATGGAAGCATTTTCTCCGGTCGCTGGTTGAAGCGCGCTCGATGAGCGTGGGATCGCCGCCCACGACTGCGCCGACGCTTGCGACTGGCTCGACGGGCCACGCTCCGCGCCCTGCATGGACTCTGCTAACGCAGTCGCAGGAGGAAGGAGGAGGGAGGAGGAGGGAGGAGGAGGAGCGGATTTCGAGTTGGAACGGGTGGCTGCGGGCGGAGGCCCGAGTGGTTCCGTGGGAAGCGCTGCTGCTGCGACGTGGGACTTGACGGTAACGGTGGACGTGCGCCCGATCCTGGCGTAAGATCCGCTGGCGGAGCCACTCTCCGCGGTCGTCTCGCTGTCGTGGCGCGCGAGCCGGAAAGGGATCCAACCAAGGTTCCGCCAATGCGTTTCTACGAGAACGGACGAGCGAGCCGAAATGGAGAAAGGAGGTGTATAAATATACGACTAGGATATTAGGTAGAGGCAGTAGCTGCAATGCAGCACGCAACATGCACATGACCGGCTTGAAGACACGCGAGTCCATCGCAGAATGGACATAAAATAGAGAGAGACAGCACCGCGGCGGCGCGGCGATTGACAGAGGGGTGGTCCGGGCTTGGGGAATAGCTGGACGGGTAGATAGGTGCTCCGAAGAATAAGTTAGCTTTCCGCTCCCCGCGGCGGGGAGGAAGAAGGTGGCGTATGCGGCCTTGACTCGCCGAGGAAACAGCACTTGACAACACACTCTAGGAACTCGAGGTTGTTCACTCTTGCTCGAAGCACGTCCATGAATGGACGACAACGCTAGTGACACGGAATGCCGTCGTCGTACTGGCGGCAGTTGGCGGGCGCCCGGCGCGCGTCCTCACGCGTCGCCGCGGTGCTGCCATTCGAGCGCGCGCGGCTCGCGCGCAGCGCGCACATGCGGCGGTCCATCTCGCGGTACATGATCACGCTCCACTTGCACTCGCCCGAGCAGTAGCAGTCGTCCTCGTCGTCGACCGACTGGAGCGAGAAGAACGAGACGCCACAGTTGCCACAGAGCAGCGGCAGCCCAGAGACCACGCGCTGCGACGCGCGCCGCCGGTAGTGCACGTAGCGGTACTCGTACTCAGCGTCGGCGTCGGCGTCCTCGGGCTCGTCGTCGAAGTCAATGTCGACCACGTCGTCGTCGTCCACCTCGTCATCCTCCTCCTCGTCGTCCTCGCTGTTGTGGGTGTTGGAGGCCGAGAGGCTGCGGCTGAGGCTGAGCTTGCCGTCCGCGCGCGACTCGTAGCAGCGCTGCCAGTACTGGGCGACCTGCGCGCGCTGGAACGCGAGCCGCGCGTCGGGCGCAGCGAGGTCGTGCATGTCGTCGTCGGTAACCATGGTCGCTTGCGGAGGAGAACAGATCACAGAGGAGGGGAGGGGAGGGGAGAGAGACACACAGATGCAAGCGGGTGTGGATAACCGAGCCGAATGGCGAATGGAATGATCAAAGGAGAGCAAAGCGAGCGCGCGAGAGAGGAGCAGAAAGCTCCCGGGCGTGGCGGGGTTTCTGTTCCCTCCGGCGCTCATCTCACCAGAACCAAAAACAAAAAAAAACTTCCTGGCCCTGTCGCTTTCCGAGCCGAGTTCATTCCCCCGTTTGGTCGAGTCGATTCGGAAAAGGCGACTCAGACCTGCTGCACCACGGAAAACTGCCCTTTCTTCAATCACTCCCATACATGAATGAGCCAAGAGAGCTCGGTTGTGGTCAAAGCAACGACCGCTCATCTCCCTTCCTATTTCAACGTGCCTGGATCCTCCTTCGTTGGTGGGTTGGGTCTGCTTTATTTTCCTTGCCCGTCCCTTTCGATCCAGGGCTGCCACGACAAAAAAACAAAAAAGCAGAAATCCGGCCACATCACCGACGGCAAGGGAGAATTCTTTTTTCTCAAGTCGAGCCAAGCAGCACGGGTCGCCGTTTCATTCCGACTCCGTGGGACGCTGGATTGTATGTACTGAAACTGTACCGTATCCACACCATGCTGTGAAGCGTCGCGGTCGAAGGGATTTTAAGTCCCGGCAGCCAATCGACGTGGCGGATGCTGGGCATAAGCTCAGATGGCTTCACTAAAAACGTGCCTGGCGTTTCTCTGGGCCAGCTCAGCTCACTGCCATGACACAACCACCACGGCGATCCAGTCCGTCACATGTCGGGGGCCCGACGCTGTGAAACAACATCCACGCGACCGGGCGCGGGGTTTACTGTAGGTTGAAGATGGCGGTGCCTTGGATGCGGACGGCGGCCAGAGACGCGACCCAGAGCTGCAGGGAGCTCCGAAAACCTGGAAGGGTGTGGTGGTGCTGAAGCACGTCGCCCGGCACTCAAGATACCCGTACGAGTAAGATACCTAGACGTCGCGTCTCATTCATGGAGCCTCTAGTGGAAGGAGCAGGAAAAAAGCAGAACCGCACGTCCAAGCTGTCGCACTTCGTACTGAAGCCGTGGCACTTCCGGCGCGTATCGCGTCTTTCTTTCCTTTTTTGTTGTGTTTTTTGTGTTTTCTGTTTTTCGTACTAAGCGTACCCATGTGGGTAGTGCACTAGAAGATCATACAGTACCTCGCCGTTTGATGGCTGCCGGAGGTTTGTCCCAGGCAGCTCCGCAAGCTCGGAGTGTGCAAGACGCCGTCGAGACCAGAACTTGCGTGACGATTCCGCGTCTCCGTTCTATGACCATGGGATCGCTTCAGGACTGCAGTTCCGTAGTCGTTGCCAACGGCTGGCGGTCCCCTGCACCGGTTTCGCTCGTTAGACGCTTGACAGACAGTGAATAACGAAACACCAGGCCTGGGTCTTCGTTTTGCGAGGCTGCCTCCCGCTGCAAAACTGTCACCAACGGTCACGGAGGAAAGGCACGCCTGAGATTTAGTGCACCACCCAACACAACACACCGCATGATGGCGCCAGCACCTTCGCTTCGGCACTTTTTGGAAAAGTTCTCCCGATAGAACCGAGTTGGCGAGGTGACGCGTTCGCTCGACCCAATCAAGTCGTGCCAGCGCGCCCTACGTCGCGGGCGAACAGTACCGCATCACGAATGTTTCTCAGTCGTTTAGACCGAACGCGACCCTTCGCAGGGCACGCTGCCTTCAAGGCCAACAGAGAGCTTCCGACTCCCACGACCCCACGCTGTGCTGGCGAACGTTCAGTTCATCTAATGCGCCCGGTGACTCACGACAAGCGACAGTGGCCTCCATTTTCAGAGATTTCTCTCTCACACAGTGCATGAAAGTGCCAGCAGGTGTGATTCTTCCCACGGATTTTGGTTCCGACCTTTCCGGCCACTTCCACATGCCATCCGATGATGTGTCTGCACTAGTACAGTACACTGTACGTCAGTGGACTAACGCCAGCGTGCCACCAGTAGAGCTGGCTAGATGATTCAGGTGTGTCAAAGCACGCACGCACGCACTTTGAAGCGTGGGATGTTCCCCGCTATCCCACAACTGGAAACTTGTGACGGCTCCCACTTCAACTTGGGACCAGATCGCCACGTACTTTTCTACGTTAGTTAGTGATTCCAACTCACATGTCCAAAAAATTGCAAGGTGTCTCTGAAGTGTTGTCCCACAGAACGCGTTTCTGTTTTTATTTTTATTTTTGTCTCTATCCGGTTCTGACCAAGCTGCTCCTTCGCGATGGCGATATATTCAATACAGCGCCGGTGTGGTGAATTCCGTTGATCCTCGTGTCAGCTCCGCTTGGAAAACTTGGACGGCTTGGCCGTTGCCGCGTGCTCGTCCACGAGCTGCGCAGTGCGCCGCAGAATGGATTCCCGGTACTAACCACACTCGCGCCATGAGAATCGCAGAGTAACCACACACATCTCTCACCAAAAACGCACCTCGCTGAAGGAGATCGTCTGGGCGCCTTCGTCGAGCTGCTTGCCAAAGTGCAGCTCCATTTCGTTCTCCATCAAGTCGCCGTATTTGAGGTAGCTGCAGAGTTCACAATCCACAAATTCGCCCCGTCAGCCAATCGCAGGCATCTTGCTTGGCAATGCATACTTACAAAATCTTGAGCGCGTCGTCCAGTGCGATCTAACGTGCATCAACACGATCACTGTCAGCGGATGGTCTAACCAGAGAAGAAAAATATAATTCCTGTCGCACCTTGCCCGAGCACGTCTTGTCGAACATGAGAAAGCACGTGAGGAAGAAGATCTCGCAGGGCTCGAGCCCCGTGCGGTCGCTGCGCGCGCGCACGTAGCTGCGCTCGAACTCGTCGTACGAGATCATGCCGTCGAGGCTGTCGTTGATCTCCCAGATGAGCTCCTCGACCGGCAGCCGGCCGTGCGGCAGCGGACACGCGAGGCGCTCGAACACGAATTGCAGCGCCGCGGCGTCGATGTGGTACCGGGATGTCACGCCGTCACGACCGGTGTGGGCCTCATCCTGCAACGTCGTCAGGTACTTCGACCGCTCGAACGTGTACTTAGCGTGCTTCGCCTCGTACTCACGACTGAGCGTTTTGGCCTGCTTTGAGCCACTGCCCGTGTTCTAGAGGAAGGTGTGGGTGGGTTAATGGAGAGCTTTCTTCGAGCAAGAGTGTGCGGACAACGGGCACCTCCGAAATGTGTTTGGAGCACAGCTTATCGGTCAGTTTCTGGTGCGCAATTCGGCGACTTGTCAGCAGTCATCCTAAAGCCACGCTGTAATGAAACAAAGGGAGGGGAAGATCCATTCCGCACCTGCAGCTTTTCCTCGATACGCTGCAGTGGCAGCTCGAACGCGAGGCGGCGGAACACGCGGCGCAGCTGCAGCTGCTCCTCGATGGTCTTGTCGCCGCCGCTGCTTTCGCTCAGGATCGCCATCTCGCTGACTGATGTATCGGGGCGTTGCAATCCGCGAATTCTGCTGTCTGATGCTTTCGCGTTACAAAAATGGCAACCATACTTCCACCAGTTTAGAATAGCAGAGGCGACGATGTGCGGATGACCTCCCTTCACAGAATTCTATTGAATAGACCACGAAAGTGAAGGTAAAGCATGCGTGCTCTGGATCCCCCGCTCCCTACTCGTAGTCGTCCATCTCCTCGTCTTTCGGTTCCTATTCACACAAACAGCGATATTCCGATCAGTTAGCACCCGTGGAGCCGCTTTCCAAAGGAGCAGGGAGCGTACGCGTGGCTCGAGATCTTCACCGTAGTTGATCGCGTGGTCCACGTGCATGAGCACGGTCTCGATGCTCTCTTCCCGGGCGATGTTCATCGGCACGAACGCGACCATGCTGAAATCGTTGATCTAAGCAACATCGTGGAACCAATAAAGCGCCATCAGCACCAGACTATCACAGCACACCAGGATGCTTTTCTTCGACATACCACGTTGCAGATCGCGGAGCTGAGGGGACGCCACTTCGGATCGGTCGAGCTCGCGAGGTTCTCGAGCAAGTACCCCGACGACGGATCGAGGTACTTTGACAGCTCCTTCTCGTCCACGAGGTCGCACTTGGTGAGTACGTTAATGTGCGGGAGCTCGAGCTGGACCATGGCCGAGAGCGAGCAGAGCACGCCCGAGATGAACTTGGTCGGATCGGAAATAAATAAGGAATCGATCTACACATGCACGTCCCTATGTTAGCGCTTCCATGAGCGCGACACGCGATACTATCATATTCACAGGGACGCACCAAGTAGACGCCGCAGATCGAGAAGCCCCAGTCCTTCAGGGCCTCGCACAACTGCTTCATCACGGGCAAGTGCGTGTACAGCTCAATCTGGCCTACAACACACCACCATAGCACCGTCAGTATTCGAGAAACTCCAATCGCGCATGCACAGTCGTGAGGTCGACCTACCGGGGCAGTCGAAGATGAAGTAGTCGTCGTCGTTGTACTCGGTGAGCAGGTCCTGCAGCCAGTCGAGGTTCTGGACCAGGTACCTGTGCTCCACATCAACACACTCTTTGTCACTAGTCCGCCACTCCTCGCTCTATACTAATGCATGCGTAACGTACTCCATGCAGTACACGAGCCCGCCGTTCGGGCCGTAGCCCAGCTCTTCCATCACGTCCTCCACGCTAATCAAGTCGCGGATGTCTAATGCCAAGGCGCAGTCTACAGTCAGTTCTCGATACAAACAGCATTTAAACCCGACAGAACGGCTCTTACCGAACGCGACCGGGTACTCGAAGTGGTCGGCCGCCGGGTCGAGGTTCACGACGTACGTCATGCGGCCCGACGCCGCGCAGAACTCGTGCATGTTGTTGCAGTACGTGGACTATAATTCACGCACGGACAGCTCGCAGTTAGATCCCCACCAGGCGCGACATTAGATCTAGCGCAATGTCAGTACCTTGCCCGTGCCGGCCGGGCCCATGACCAACTGGCAGCAGCGCATTTCTCGCGGCTTCCTCGTCGACGCTTGAGCTGTTGGTGTCGCAATGGCATTCGATGGTGGCAGCGTTTGGAATCGTGACCATCACTCTTTGCGCTGAGAAATTACTGTAACCGACACTTCTATAAACCACCTGCTCGATTTGTGCCACTGGTGGCACTAATCGTCCCCTTCGCTGTGTTGAAGTTTCCTTTCGCCACACCACGCTTGGTTTCCGCCGCGACCATTGCGCGCCTCGCCGTTCCGGCTCGAAAGAGGCTGTGGGACCCAGAGAGTCAATAGTTATCTACTCGCACGTTCACACTAGTTAGTCTTCTGGACCATGCTCAGTCTACGCAGTGCCTCTCAGAGCTGACGCACTGAACGCGTAGCTAGCGCGCACTGAGTGCTTCTTTGTTCTCCGAAGTCTACGATGATGTGCATGGAGTGCATCAAGTCCGAGCTAATGCTTTGCTATCGCCGGGCATGTTGTCGCCGGTATGCTGCCACTGGTGCAGGTTACCACAGTTTCAGACCAGTTGTCCAGTTCCAGACTCAAAAAATCGTGCGACCGTCAGTGAGACCCTGCGACCTCAATTCTCCTCCAAAGCACGGTATTGCGATGGCATGGTATTTGGCTGGTGTGTTAGAAAAATTGGTGCGATTGGCTGAGCAGATAAGTATGCAACCCAGGTTGTATTTTCTGCATAATGTATGTGTGTGGGTGGGTGGAGTGGGAGCACGAGTATTGTAGATAAAAATGTGTCGAAGCAACAGAGGAAGACGTGCATGAAGAAATATATCATGCGGTTGACTTTATGGCGAGCTGCTGTACGGCGGCCACAGTTAATCCGGAAGAGGGGCGAGACGAGCATCTTTGAAGCTGGAAGATGGGCGACTTCCGATCCAAATCAGACACTGGTGTATTCGTGACCTAGATAGAGCGACCTACAACGAGTGTGAGTCCGGAGTTGTGTAGTGCGGTGGCCAGGGCTCCGTAAGTATTAATACGATCCAGAATAAATGCCGATATGTGGATTGGCGATATTTATCGTTGGGGCATGCGATAATCTGCGATACAAATGCTGTTTCCACAGCCGGTGTGTGGCACCCGGTCCCTCATACAGACCGGCAGAGAGGTTGGTTGCCGAGCCACCGCCGTATTGTAGACAATACAAAATGGATTGGATCGATTTATTTTTTCGATTTGGGGGTGCCATATCGATAAAGTATTCGATATTACCGAGCCCTGGCGGTGGCCGCATGTTGGCGATAACTACTGCTCTCGTTGACCCTTGAGTTGAGTGCCGTGCACCGTGATGCCGAAAGCCGGAACTGGGAAATCCCTTGAGTGACAGGGGTGGTTGCCGACGAGGGACGGCTGCAGTGGCTTGCAAGACTGGCATCACAGAGCATGGTGAGTGAAGAGGGAGTAGTGGAGAGAGAAAGCACGTCGATAAAACACAGAAATTAGTTACCGTTTCCGGTGGTGCGCTGCCCACTATGACACAGCCGAGTTCTCCTTCTACTTCTTGTCCATGTTTTCAGTTGTGCTCATCGCACGCGCCAGATCCCACAGCAGCGTCCAATCGTTGGGCATTCTTTTACGATCGACATCTAGACCAGTTCCGCCACGAAGGGCCCAAGACCATAGTTTTCTAACCCGACACACAGGCCTACTTTTCGAGTCGCAACCACTGATAACCTCTTCATAAATTTTGCATTGGTATGCATCTCTATTTGCCCCCCAACGCCACGGTCTGTGTGCCGACTATCGGCGACATGCAGCTCGAACGCACCCTGCTTCGTAACTACGACGAACTCGCACAGACTCGCGTCGATCCAGTCGTGTGGCAGCACGAGCACCACGAGTTGCTGGCTCCGGGGCAGTACGACTGTACGTGCATTTGTGCCATGTTGGTGGCACGCTCGGGGTGCTCGCGTTGAACTGCACCACGAGCGAGCCACCAATATGGCACACATGCCTTGACTACTATAATAAGACATATTCTATGGTAAGGTGCGTTTTTTTTGCCTAAGTGCGCGTTTTTTGCCGCTATTTGTCCCTTCAAGCTCCATCATTTTTCCGGGGTCAGGTTTTTCC
>JAADWV010000016.1:0-137202 GCA_023336295.1 Pythium folliculosum
ATGGCGGACAAGGACGCGGGGAGTCAATGGGGCGGCAGTATCAAGGCGATGGCGGACAAGGACGCGGAGAGCCAATGGGGCGGCAACATCAAGGCGATGGCGGACAAGGAGGCGGCGCGTGATGACGCGAACCTCAGGATGGAGGCGCGTGCATTCTAAGCGGGTCTCTCGAGGCCTGCGTCGCGTGACTACGAAGCGTCAGCAGCGCACTAGCCACCTGGAGCCTAAGCCGCAAGCCGAAGTCGGAGAGCGGGTTCTTCGCCTGCGGGTGGCGGTGTTGCGGATACGCGTCCAGCGCTTTCCATATTGTGTGCGTTTCCACTGTATATCCATTCGAACGACGAGAGAGAGGGGCAAAGAGAAGAAGACCGCAAAGAAGCCAGAAGTCGACGACGACCAAAAACCCTACGCTTGGCTCGTTATAAGCATACCGAATGGATCGAAAATCGGTTCGTATCTTTCGGTGTAGCACTACCGAACACAAACCGAAAATCACAAAACATCGCCAAAAATACGTTCTTCGGTACTTGACCCTTCGTTTCGGGAATGATACCGAAATACCTCGTTTTTTTACCGTATTCATTCGGTGTGCTTATTTCGTCTCACTACGCTTCCGCAGCAGCGTTTGCTTTCACGTTTCCCGAATAAATACACGTAGCGATCTCCCCTCATTGCTCCATCGCGTTGCGAGGCCTATGGCGGCGACCCCTACACGAGCGTGACGCCGACGGGGTACCACAGCAGCCTTGGTAGCATCCCAGGCCCCATCCATGGAGCTCTTCTACTTACCATATATTACCGATACCGGTACGACGGATCCACCGCAGCGTTACGGCTGCAGGCCTGCCGAGGCGTCGCCTTCGAGGCAAATCCCCACGAGCCGTCCGTTCGCGACCCTCCACTAGCCAGCTAAGGAGAAAGCCCAACGACCTCTGTTCGTCCCACGCCTGTTCTACTCCTTCGAAGCAAGCGATCTTCTCGAATCCTCGATAGCGCAGGCGCATCATGAAGATCGTTGTCGCGCTCGTTGTCGCAGCCGCGCTCGTCGTGGCCCACGCGGACGAGGCGCCAACGCGCCGCCTGCGCGCGGCCACGCACCAAAGGGCGGAAGCCAAGATGGAGGCCCTCAAGGAGCCGTGTGATGTATGTGGGGAGCAAGGGGGCGACGCCAAGCTGGAGAGCCACTGGGGCGGCAACATCAAGCCGCCGACACCCGCCGAGATGGAGAGCCAATGGGGCGGCAACCTCAAACCGCCGGCGCACATGGAGGCGCACCACCACGGTACTGCGGCGCGCGCACGGATGGAAGCAGCGCGCTGGAACCAGAACCACGTGCACGCCAAGGCGCGCGCCAAGATGGAGGGCCAGCACGCTCACTGACCGTCCAAGCCGTATGACGCTCTAATTGAGACCATGCTGATGTTCCTAATACACGTGGCTTATCTTGTTTGCTCTCGCTACGCGTCGTTCTCGTCGTCGTCCTCGCATCCCTCGACGAGCTGCGCGCAGCCATCGCACCGCGCCAGCGCGAGCTCGCGCTCGCGCTCGAGCCGCGCGGTCTGTTCGCGCAGCAGAAAGACTTCCTTGTGGAGCTTGGCCACGCGGTCGTCGTGGACGCGCTTGGCGAGCGCCTCGCGCTCCTGTGCGCGCCGCAGCTTGGTCTTGAGCGCGCACTTGCTCCACTCGACAAAGACCGTGCGCACGAGCCCGCGCTGGATCACGACCATGGCCGTGAGCTGCGCGCCCTTGTCGTTCAGGCGCTCCTCGCGCCGCTGGCGCGTGTACGTCTTCCACGCGTGGAAGACCGAGCCAAGCGACCGATACAGCGACTGCACGATGCGCTGCAGCACGACCTGGTGGCGCTGGAAGCGTGTCGTGTGCCGCTGCGAGTCGTCCTGGAGCTTGAGCACGTAGGGCACGCGCGATAGGAAGAACGACAGCGGCCGCGGCGCGTCCGGACCGAACCGCGTCGTCATCGAGGCCGCTGTGCTTGCAGCGCCGCGGCGTTGACGATGACGACGGCCACGAGCGCTGCCTCCCTCCCGATCGCTCTCGGAGGCCTCACCTTCGCTGCTCTTCTCCGTCTCCTCTTCGTCGCTGACCTTGTCCTCGTTTCCGTCGTGCTCTCCCTCCTCGCCTGTGTTGCCTTCGTCGCCGCTGCGCTGGTCGTAGTCGGCGAACACGGCGCGGAACAGCTCCTGCCGCGCCTGCAGCAGCCAGGGCTTGAGGTGCGCGAGCCCCGCCGACTGCGCCATCGCGAGCACCGCGCGCTCCACGAGGCTCGCGAACACGGCCACGCGGAAGCGCACGGGGAAGCGCGCCATCGCGCTGGTCGTGCGCGTCTGTCGCTTCCGCCGCCGCCGCGGCTCTCGTCCAGCGCGCGCTGGCTGCGGCTGACCGTCACCCTGCGCATCGGCGTGTTGCTCGCGCGCGTCGCTCTCGGCGATCTGCTGCTCCATCTTCTCGCAGAATGCGAGCGCCTCGGGCAGCTTGACCTGCGCAAACTTCTCGAGCGACTCGTACTCCAGGATCTCCTGGTCGAACGCGCGCAGCCACTCGTCCAGCGAGGCCACGCCCAGCGAGAGCCCCGCGCCGCCCACGCTCTTGGCCGAGACCACGGGGATCGCCTCGACCGGGAACGGCAGCCACGCCGGGGTCCAGGGCGCGGGGGCTTTCGTTGTTGTTGTAGTACTTCGTGGCGGCTCGGACGCGTGCGCGAGCGGCACGAGCGGCAGCATGTTGCGCAGCACGACCTCGCGCCGCTGCTGCTGGAGCTGGTGGAACTTGCGCGGCGAGAGGTGGCGCGTGGGCTTGGTGGGCGAGAGCACGCGCACGCCGTAGCGAGGCGACGATGTCTGCGCCGGCGGCTGCGGCACCGCGATGAACGAGTGGAGCCGCGGCGGCGGCGGCTGGCTGGGCGACGCCATCGTAGTTGCCGGTCCGGAGATCGCTGGGCCGTCACGGCGCAGTGGGGAACGCCTTTCTTGAGTGCCTTCAAGCGAGACCGCCTGTGAATTGTGCTCGGTTTGTAACCGTTTTATGTGCAAGTGGCCATTTCTGTCGGCTGGCACATGGGACGGTGCAGGTTCCCGCCGGCGCTCGGTGCGGTTGCGACCCACAAGGTGATCCCGCGGTCGATGCGACGGGAGGCGGAGACAAAATGTCGGCGGTGATCCACGTCAAGCTCACGCCCAAGAAGCCGCCGTCGCCGGGCGACGAGCTGCCGCCCGCGTACGCCGCGGCGCTGGCGCTGCCGTCGCCGGACGCCCCCGCGTCGCCCGGCTCGCGGCCGTCGAGCCGCCGCCAGTCGCGGGAGTTCGCGGAGCGCGTTCGGCGCAGCAGCATCACAGAGGAGAACGAGATTGATGGGGAGACAGAAGGTGGCGACGTCGTAGACTGGGATCCCGCCGACGAGGCGTACTCCATGGACGACGAGACCTTCGAGCCCTACGACGACGACCCCGCGGTGGATGAGACGGCGCGCGACGCCAGCGGCGCGTGGCTGCCACACGAGAGCGCGGTGTACGGCGAAGAGGAACCGGTCGCTACCACCACAACTCCAGCGGGCGTCTGTATCTCTCGACGTGTGAAGCGTCGGTCGCCGCGCCGGCTGGTGTCGCCCCGGCGGCACTGGAGCACCAAGTCGGAGCCGCTGGCCGTGCCTCACGAGACTGTCGTCACGGACGCGCCGGCGCTTCAGTACGACGCGCAGACCTTCTCGATCGTCTCCAAGCTGCGCGCGCTCAACCGCCAGCTCACGCTCCAGCTCGAGCAGCAGGCCAAGCACGTCCAGCGGCTCCAGGACGAGAAGCGGCAGCACCTCGCGCACATCCAGACGCTCGAGAAGGACGTGCGCACGGTCAAGCAGACCCTGAAAACGGTTCAATCAGCCGTGCAGGGCGGCCCCGCGGACCGCGTGCTCGTGCTGCGGAGCCCCGAGCGACGCGGAAGGCCGCCTGAGGATGTGGCGGACGGGCCACCGCCGCCGTACGCGTCCCTGGACGATACCCACAGTGGCGACCGCGTCGAGCTCCCTCACGTCGGCGGACTGGGCGGTGGAGGACCGCACCCACCACCACCGAGGCGTCGCTCGCCTCGGTCACCACCACCTCCTGAGGCCGCCACGACCCGCCCAGCGACAACGCCCTGCCGCTCGACGGCGGCCTCGCCTCGCGGGAGGCGCGAGGGCTCGCCGCGACTGGCGACGGCGCCGGCTCGCGCGTCTTCTCCCGCAGCGAGCTGGTCGCCCGACCGCGCCAAGATCGAGAAGCTCGAGCAGGACAAGCGCGAGCTGCTTCACCGCCACGCGCACCAGCTGGCCAACTATTCGCACGAGCTCTCGCGGCTCGAGCGGCAGGTCGAGAACGCGCAGAAGCTCGTGCAGGCCAAGGACTATGAGCTGCGGCTCCAGAAGTCGCGCCAGCTCTACGCGTGCTGCAATGGTAGCGACGGCGGCGGCAGTGGCGCCAAGGACCTGATCACCACTAGTGGCAGTGGCCAGCGCCACCACCACCACGCCACGCTGCTCTCGGACGCGCTGTGGCGCGAGCTGTTCCCGTCGCCGGCGGCGCCGCTGTCGCTGCCGTCCACGAGCCACGTCGGGCTCGCGTTCGAGCAGCTCCTGGGGCACCAGCTCCTGTCGTTCCACGACCGCATGGTGGACGCGACCACGCGCGACTGGCTCCACGAGATCCGCCGCTGCGGCGCGCAGGTGCTCCAGCTCCACCACTCGTTCCAGTGCATGACGCAGACTTTCAAGGCGCTCGCGCAGTGCTGCCACATCTACGAGCTCGCCGAGGCGTTCACGCGCGAAGTCAAGCAGCTCTGCAAGGCCGAGCAGGCGTTCCTGTTCGTCATGGACCCGGCCGAGAACGAGTTCTGGTGCCGCGTGCCGCGCCCCGGCGAAGGCCACAGCATGGGATCGACCGACCTGATCACCGTGCGGTCCCGCGTGATGCCGCTCGCCGGCACGGGCGGCGTGAGCGCCGTCTCGGCCGAGCACACGGGCACGACGGCGCAGAACACGGCGCTGCTCGCGGCGGCCGCGGCGCCCGGCGGCGTCCACGTGCCCTGCGGGCTCGCGTCCTGGGTCTTCCACACCAAGAAGCCGCTGCTCGTGCCCGCGGGCCACGTCACGCGGCACGCGCACTACTCGACGGCGCCCGACAACACGGACCGGCTCATGGCGTTCAAGAGCGCGTCCACGCTGCTGCTGCCCGTGGTTCAGGGCGGCACGACGCTCGGCGTGGTCCAGGTGTGCGGCAAGCTCACGCAGGTGGCGGCGCTAGGCGTGGCCCTCTCGCTGGAAAAGTGCGAGGCGTTCACGCGCGAGGACCAGGTCGTGCTCACGATGCTGAGCCACTTCCTGGGCGGCGTGCTGCCCAAGGCCGCGTACTTCACCGAGGTCGAGAGCAACAAAGTGAACGAGGAGACGCTGATCCAGCTCGCGCCCGACATCTTCACGTGCCTGCGCTTCGAGGAGCTGGGCAAGCTCGTGATCCAGAACGCCAAGCAGGTGCTGGACGCGGACCGGTGCTCGCTCTTCGTGGCCGACAACGACGACCGCATGCTGTACAACTGGCAGAGCGACATTAGCGGGAAAGGCGGCGTCGAGGTGGTCACCGACGTCAAGAAGTCGACCATGCGCGTGCCGTTTGGCCACGGCATCGTGGGCATGGTCGCCGAGACGCGGCAGCTCATCAACATCCCGGACGCGTACGAGGACCCGCGGTTCAACGCGAGCTGGGACAAGAAGACCAACTACCGCACCAAGAGCATCCTCACGGTGCCCATCCTCTCGACCGCGCATGCCGCGAGCAAGGCGCCGCTCCGCCGCCGTCGCTCGCAGCACGACGTGTACGGCGCCGTGGTCACCGACCCGAGCGAGCACAGCCCCGGGGACGGCGGTATCAATAACGCAACGCCGGACGCGGCCGCCGCGCCGCCGCCGCAGCCCAAGCAGACGCTGCTGGGCGTCGTGCAGGTGATCAACAAGTCGGGCGGCGCGCCGTTCCGGTCCAAGGACGAGTTCTTGCTGCAGACCATCTCCAAGCTCATCGCGCTCGCGATCGAGAACTCGCAGCTCTTCCAGAAGACCCAGGAGCTGTGCGCGAGCCTGGGCAAGCTCATCGCGGACGCCGACCTGGCTGAGGCCGTCGCGACGCTCAGCGCGTGCGCCGAGGACATCATCGGCGTCGAGAGCGCCGCCGTGTACGTGCTTTCCGGGGATCCGGGCGCGCCGCGCGACCTCGTGACGTTCCACCGCAAGCGGCGCCACAAGATCGTCGTCAAGGAGCACATGTACCGCCACTCGCTGCTCGAGCGCGCGCTGCGGTCGCGCGAGCTCGTGATCGCGAACGACTTGTCGTCGCCCGCGAGCGCCGGCTTCAACGCGTACGTGGACAGCATCGGCGGGCTCGTGGCGCGGAACGCGCTGTTCATGCCGCTGCTGATCGACGACCCGGAGGACGCGACGCAGAGCACCAAGAAGCTCGTGGGGCTGCTCCACCTCGTCAACACGCGCGGCCGCAAGCTCGCGTTCGAGCGCTTCGACCTGTTTCTGTCGATTGTCGGCAGCCAGACGTGCTCGGTGGTCGCGAGCATTTTGGAGAAGCAGGCGCTGCTGCGCCAGCAGGAGCAGACCAAGCACCTGTTGGACACGACGCTCAGCTTCTTCAAGGAGATGAGCCCCGTGGGCATCATCAACGCCGTCTACAACACGTGCGCGAGCCTCTTTGGCGTGGAAAAAGCCCACCTCTTCCTCTGGGAGCCCGACCGCCGCGCCATGTGGACCGCCAAGCTCTCGCCAGGCGCCGAGCAGGCCAGCGCCGCGGCGCTCAAGACCAGCGCGTCCTCGCCGAGTGTGCTTTCGACGGACGCGGCGTCCTCCACAACGCCCAGCGGAGCAGGAGGAGGAGCGGCAGCGGGCCACGCGCCGTCGCTGCGGGCCCAGGCGCGGCGCATCTCGGTGCTCACGGACCAGAAGATCCGCGTGCCCACGAGCGAGGGCCTGCTCGAGCACGTGCTCGGCAAGGGCGCCATGGTCGTGGTCAAGCACTGGGTCGACGTGATCAGCGAGACCCACGGCGACGACCACGACCACGACCACGACCACGACCACGAACCAGATACAGACGCCGCGACAGACGAGGCCGCGATGACAGCGACCGCATCTGTGTCGGCGCCGTCGTCGATCGAAGTGAGCAAGTACGCGCTGCGCGCGAGCCGCGCCGACTACAAGGCCGGCTTCACGCGGCACGCGGTCGTGGCGTGCCCCGTTTGGGACATCTACGGCCAGGAGATCGTCGGCGTGGTCGTGCTGCTCTACCCGAAAAGCAAGGCGCCGGCGCCGCAAGAGCTGGGCAACCTGCCCAACCTGAGCCGCCAGATCTCCGGCGCGCTCAACGTCTGCGGCGACCTGCGCGCCGTGACGCAGCGCTGCCAGACCGTGCAGGCGCTCGCCGAGGGCTTTACGCCGCGCCGCGTGCCGCCCACGGCGTCGCTCACGCTGAGCGCGCGCGGCCAGCTCGTCGCGTTCTCGCAGCCGCTCAACGTCGCGACGCCGGGCTTCTCCGCTTCGGCGCTGCTCCAGTACAGCGCCCGCACGTCCGCGCTGGGAGGCGCAGACCCCGGCCACGCGCTCACAGCGCTGGACCTCGCGCGGCTGCCGCTGGACAACGAGGGCCATCGATGGGCCTTCGCGCTCTCCGGCGTAAGCCTCCAAGCCATGACGAGCGAGCATTTCGTCAACTGGATCGGCAAGGACGTTGGTCCCTCGATGTCCACTACGAGCCACGCATTCGACCGGCTGCGCACCGATCTCCAGAGCGTGTTCGTACGCAAGGAGACCGTCCAGGGCGAGCTCTCTCTGCCCTCGGCGACGCCAGCGCTCCGCTCGGGCTTTGAGCTGGCTGGGGGAGGCGACGGAGGACCGAAAGGAGCAGGAGGAGGAGGCATGCGCGGCGGCGTGGCGGCGCTGCCCAAGGCCGTGGTCTTCCAGTTGCGCCTGCTGCTGTGGGAGTTCGCGGACGCGCAGGCGTGGCAAATCGACGTCAAGCGCGTGTGCCGCATGTTCGACGCCGTGGACCCAGCGCGCTCGCGGCTCGTGAGCCGCGCCAACGTGGAGCTCGCACTCACGACACACGGGCGCAGCGTGGAGCTGGACGCGCTCGAGTGGGATTTGGTCCACGAGGCTTTTGCCGCCGACGCCGCGAGCGATCTCGTGGACGTGGACCGCATGGTGCGCGCGCTGGCGCCGCGCTTCAAGAGCTGGCCGCGCGTGGCCTACGAGCTCATCCCGGTGCTCGACTCCATCACGCAGTCGGTCGTGAACGTCCACGTGCTGCTCACGGCCCTGGACGCCACGTAGAGATTCGAAAACCACACACAGAGAGCAAATACAAAATGAGTTGTGATTGAATGAGAGAGGAGAATGGGAGGAGAGGGGCGAGATCGAAAACGAATAGCTTCTAATCTATAGAGAAGGAGACACGGGGGAGAGAGATTAGGCGCTTTACTCGTCGTCCTCCTCGTCGCTGCCCTCCTCGGGCGTCTCGAGCCACGTGAGCCAGTTCGAGGTCTGCACGATGGCCTTCATGCGGCCCGGGGCGTCGTTGTCCACGTCGTACTTGTAGTCGAAGAATGCCTTCTCCTCGATGATGTCGAGCGTGTACAGCGCCATGAAGCACTTCTCGAGCACGCCCTTGGGGAAGTCGTGCGCGTTCAAAAACACCTGCAGCGCGTACAGCGCCTTGACCTGCTCGGCCACCTCGGCGCTCGCGAGCGCGAGCTTGAGCAGGCCGCCGTACTGCGTCGGCGCGATCCAGTTGGCGCTGGCCTTGGCCACGGCCTCGGCCTGCTTGGTCACGGCCTCGACTACGACGCCACCCGACGGGCGGCCCGACTTGGCAAACACGTCCTTGGCAAACTTGGCGAGCTCGTCGCCCGTCTTGCCGCTCGCGAGCACCTCGGCCATGATCGCGCGGTCGCCCTCGGCCTTCTGCGCGGCCTCCTCCTCGGCCTGCTTCTTGGCCTCGAGCGCGGCCTTCTTGGCCTCCTCGGCCGCGAGCCGCTCCTCCTCGGCCTTCTTCTTGCGCTCCTCGCGGAGCTTCTGCGCGCGCGCCTTCTTGTCGAGCTCCTCGTTCGCCGGCGACGCCGCGCGCTGCGGCTGCTGCTCGTTCACGCGCATCGAGCCGAACGCGCCCGAGAGCCCGCGGTCGTCGTCGCGGCGGTCGTTGCCAAAGCGCGAGGAGAAGCGGTCGCTGCTGCCGCGGTCGTCGCCGTAGCGGTCGCCGCCGCGACGGTCACCGCCAAAGCGGTCGCCACCGCGGTCGCCAAAGCGGTCACCGCCACGGTCACCGAAGCGGTCGCTGCCGCGGTCACCGAAGCGCGCGTCGCCGCCGCGGTCGCCAAAGCGCAAGCCGCCGCCGCCGCCGCCGCCGCTGCGGAACGCGCCGGCAAACTTGTCGTCGCTGCCGCCGGCGCGGACGTCGCCGCGGCCCTGGAAGCCGCCGCCGCCGCGGGGCGAGCCGGGCGTGTCCGAGCGGCGCGTGAGGTTCAGGCGCATGGACGCCGGGCGCTCCTCCGAGCGGAAGTCGTCGCGCGCCGGGCGGTCGTAGCGCGAGGGGCCGCCGAAGCGGTCGCCGCCGCCGCGGTCACCGCCGCCGCTGAAGCCGCTGCGGTCGCCGCGCCACTGGTCGCTCTGGTCGCTGCGCGAGGGCTCGCGGTCGCCGTAGCGGTCGCCGCGGTCGCCACCGCCGCGACGGTCGCCAAAGCCGCCGCGGCGGTCGTCCTCGAACTCGTCGCGCGCGCGCGGGCCCGTGGGCAGCGCGGCCTCCGGGATGTAGGCGGCCGCCTTGTCGCCCAGGAACTCGCCCAGGTTCATCTTCTTGCCGCGGTTCGCCATGGTGCTGGTGGGGATCTCGTTACGCTGGAGGGTTGAAACAGGAGAGCGATTTCTGAGCGGTGCCTCTGATGGTGTTGTGAGGGGAGACGGAAAGGGGAGGGTAATGGTTGGTTGGTTACAGTGAGGGAAAAGAGAAGGGGGAGAGGAGACCGAAGGAGCTCTTCGCCCCAAAGGCGAAGAGCTCCAAAGTCAAACGGCCCGCTCTATCACCCAAAAACACAGAACCAAGCTGTCAATCACTTGGGTCTGGGTTGGGTGTAAATGGGCCGGGTTTCCGTTTCAACGTCGCGGCGTGTTTGTGTGCGAGAGAGTTGCGATTGAAACCACCAAACCCGTTTTGGGAAGACCCGGCCCGTATCATTTGGGCAGGGACTGACGTCAGATGGGTTCACTGCCACCGCCACGGCAAAGCGGAACGCGGTGACCGTTCCCAAGCTCCTGGCAGCGCTAAACGATACGCTGGTTGGTCGTGGTTTGGTTCGGCTGGCTCACAAACACGCGACGCAGCCAAAGGCTACTTCCATTTTGCTTTACCCCAGAACATGGGCGAGCATGGTGCAGCCATTGTTGTTCTGCCACAACAGGCGGGTGGCGAGATCCTCGCCTGAGGGGAGCACCTCGGTCACCTCAACGTGGCTGGCCGTTCGCTCTGCTGGCGTCGTCGAGCGCGCGAACGCGACGACCCCGGCGGTAAACCTGAACGAGACGTCTCGCACTGACCACGTACAAGTCGCAAGTGTATCCACCTTGTGGGCTGGTGTACCACGCGCCAAGTCGCGAACGTCGTCGGATCGAAGCGCTCCGCTCCAGAAGCGGCACTCGTTCACGAGACCGCGGAACGGGAACCAACCACGAGGTGCAGTGGAGTCGGTAGAAGTGATGCCTCCTGTACCGAGCTGAGCATGCGATAGGGAAGCCCAGTGATTATGGAGCCATCCGATCGTCACATCTTTGCGTTCTCCGTCGAGGAAGACGCGCTGCGTGGCGGTGGATTGATCTGTTACGTCGAAGGTGAGCGCGATGTGGTACCAGCGACGGAATGCGAGCTTCTCGGTGACGACCGGATTGTGGTTCAGCACCGAACAGTACAGGTTGTTCTCCGCGTCCGTGTACACGAAGTTCCGGTGGGTACTACTAAGACCCCAACGCGACGAGCAACGCCCAGATTGCGCGCCGAGCAGGATGGTACCCTCGCACTTGAGATTGGCGTCGTCTGCTGGCAAGAGCGTGAACCAAAGATCAAACGAGAACGATCCGGCACTTGCGATCTCAGCGGGACTTGGCGTCTTGATGGCTCCGCCGACATCCCTTTCGTTGGAATCTCGATTTCCAGGGAAATACACGGACCGGTGTAAGAAATAGCGCTGCTTCGCTGAGCCTTTTTGAGGCTGACGAGGCGCGCCGAGTTGAAGCGGGGATAACGGAGAGTCCAACGGCGCCAAACGCTGCCAAAGTGCACCGTCGCTCGCCAGCAGACCGAAGTACAGTCGACTGTTCACGTGCGACATTGACAACAAGTCGAAGCCCGAGAGGAATCGAAACGTGTGAAGAAGAACCTCCGTTGGCAGCTCCATGAAGCAAATCCGTGGCCCACGCGCCGCGTCTTGATCATGGCCGAGTCGAGGTGGTGAGGTTTCGATGGATCCTTGCGACGCATCGCCAGTGTCCCTCGTGGTCGACATTGTCATGGTCAGAACAGCGGAAAAGCGGAAATGGCGGTGAGTTAAACGACGGTTGTGCTGCCGGCTCACGAAGCTCCTGTGCTGAGGGTTCTCGAAAAGTCATGCCAGCCAAGCCAATCCAATCATTGGATTGGCAGGCATGGATTCCAATGCGCTTCTCGAGAGACTGAGATATCTCGAAGGCAGCTGGGCCCTTTGTGTCTGGTAAATCGCCTGTCTTGCGACTGCTCCCGTCAGGATCATCATGCACTTCAAACGAAGCGGATGATAAAGATGCTCGTCGAAGATGGCGATGATTTCGGGGTACAGTATTGGGTTGCGGTGCGCCTTCCCTTTTGCAGAGTACAATCGGCGGTATCACTTGAATGCGGACGATGCTGTCCTCCAACCTCAACCAAACATCGAAAGCCGACAGACAAACTGGCTGGGGAACCGTCTCAGAGACGGGCTTCTGGAAAGCGCCTCCGTTATCTCGAGGCGCCTGACGAAGCGCTCCGCTGGTGACGTCGTGCGCACGAACGATATCATGCCACTGACAATATCGGTTTTCACGTCCGGCCCCGACCATGTCCACGCACTCATCCACGAGACCAGCGAACGCGTACCTGTCATCAGTCTCGCTTTCAGTGAAAAACGAGCAGAGGCGTGGGTGGTTCAGAGATGCGCAGCCGTCGTAGAGCCAACCATGCTCGACACCCACCAGCTCCCCGTCAAGTTACACGCGCTGCGTGGCTGTGCCGGGCGCTTTGGCGTCAAACACCAACGCGACGTGATACCAACGATTGAATGCGAGCTGGCGGTTCATCACAGAACAGTACACATTGCCCTCCGCGTCCGTGCGCACGAAGTGTTGGTGGTCGGTATTCCTTACGACACGCCACGACTGTGCTCCGAGTAGGACCGCGCCACCGCACGAGTCGATACAACCGCGTGGAGGCAATCGCGCGAAGCAAATCTCGAACGTGAACGACCCGGCTGCCGTGATCTCCTGGTGGGTGGGAGCCACGGCGTTGCCGCCCATGATGGAAGACTCTCCCTGGCTACTCTCGTTGAAGTAAAGTGCTTCGTGAGAGAGGTAGCGCTGCTTGGCTGGGATAGATCGAAGCCGACAAGGGTCGCCGAGTCGAAGCGGATACAACGGGGGCCCAAACGGGGTCAAACGCTGCCAAACTGCGCCGTCGCTCGCCAGCGGACCGTACTATAATCGGCGGTCCACGTGTGAGAGCGGCAGCAAGTCGAAGCCCGAGAGGAATCGAAATATGAGAAGCAATACTTCGGGCGGTAGCTCCACGACGCAGATCTGTCGATGTGGTATCCGAGTCTCGCGGATGAGTGAGTCGAGGTGGCGTGGTTTCGCTCTAGATCCTTTTAGCAATTCCGCACTTTCCCTCGTGGCCGACATGGTCGTGGTGGAAGCTGTGTGAGTATCGAAATGGCAGTTGATCATCCAACCAGTGTGTAGTGAGCCCTCACAGTATTATCACGCCATCCATTTGTTGAGAGGCTGAGATACCTCAATGGCAGCTGAGCCGCACATACGTCTAGTTTATCACTTGCCCCGCGAGATTCTGGGGTCATTGGAACAACCACAGCAGAGTTCGTTTGTCAAAAGTCGACACTGCGCTCGTGCTCAGCCGTTTATGCTCGGACGGTGGTGCACACTGTGCGTGGATACCTCGGGTCGCCCTCGCCTGTTCTTCCGTTTCGAACAGGAGCTCCCGGTCTCCGCCTCAACGCTCGCCACAGCGTCCATGGGCGCAATTGCTGCGTCTCTCTCATGCGGGCGTCGATCGATTCTCAATCGCTGGACGAAGGCGACTCCCGAATGGAGGGATCCTTTGCCGTGCCGCCTGTTGAAGTTGACTCAGACATACTGAAAGCGCTGCAAATAAAGGTCTGGATTTGGACCTCCTGGGTTGAAGAGTGATGGTCTTCTGTGGCCTGGGATTCGAAATCGCACACACCCACGGGGGAACGCTCGAGGACCATGCAGTTTCCCGCGCCAGCGCACGCGCCGCGTGCTGACCGCACCGCGACGAGCGCTTCTGCGTCGCCACCGACGCGCTCTCACGCATCGACGGCTCGCTCTCACGCATCGACGGCTCGCTCGCCAGCCGCCTCGCGAACGCCCTCTGAAGCGGCGGCATCGGGCGACCGGTACGACCACCCAACGGCCGCATCGATGCCGCGGGGCTCGGGCGATCGACCGCCCGCGCGATCGCCCTCCGACTCGTCGGCGTCATCCGGATCAAGAGAGTCGTCTCGTTCGTACCGCTCGTCGTCGAGTGGAAGCAAGAGCAAGCTAGGCAAGGGCGCCTCCTACGATGAAGCGCGAGTTGGCAAGAAGCGGCCGCTCGGTGCGTACAACGCGGAGGCCGAGGCTCACCACGCGAAGCACCGACGTGTGCAGGAGGACGATCTAGATGAAGCGGAGGACGAGGATGGCGAGCAGCCGCCGAGTCGGTGGGCGCGCCGACGATCCGCGTCACCACCGTTGGCGTCTGAACGCAGCGGAGGGAAACTCATCCGGGCGAGGCCCATGTCGCCGCCCGCGTCAACTGCGCCTTTGGGACAGCATCAGCACCGCACAGCACGAATGACAGAGCACCTGTTACAACACTCGACGGCACTGCTGCACCACTCGACGCTGGAGAACGAAGTGCGCACGGAAGACCTGCGAGAGGAGATCCGCCGTCAGCGCGAGAAGCAAGGGACGTACGACCGCAAACTAAGAAGCCTCAGGCGGACGCTTGAGACGCTGGACCCCGCTGCTGCGGCGGCCCACGCTCGCGGTGAGTCGATCGCGTTGATTCCCGGGACGAGGCAACCAGAGAGCTCTCTGAATCGACAACAGCGACCACAAGCTCCGCCGGACCCAGTGAGCGCGACAGAGCCGCCGGTGGATATGCTCATTCCACCCAATGTTCCCGAGAGAGAAGCGGGGATACACGATTGCGCTCAAGTGTACTCGGTCAAGCTGGAGTCTTTCTCAGGTGAGCTCCGAGGTGTAGATTATTACCCTCAGCCGGACTGAGCCCTTCAGTGACAGAAGACGGGGGAGATAAGCAGTGGCGAATGTGTTATCGTGAGAAGAAGCTAGCTGATTAATCTTGGGGACGCACATGTGTGGATTGGCGTTTGGAATGTGTCTATGAATCGCGCGCTGTGACCGATGTGACGATATCCTGGATCGTGCTCATGGGCGGGCGGTAGATCTCAGGTAGAAGCTTGCGTTGAATCGAGTTAAACGAGTACTTGTAGCGGCCGACGTTCTTCTTGGCGATGTCCATGCGGACGCCAAACTCTCGCAGCGTGTTGGCAACGTCCTTGACTTCCTCAAGAGGCCCATACTCACTCGTACTTCCTCCACTGTTGGCCTCCATGAGCTCCTCAAGAACGTGACGCTTGCGCTGAACGAGCAAACGCGCCTGCTCCAGTGTGACACTCATGGCCGTGCGGTCCTTGCCCGACTTGCAGTATGTGATACGACCTCCGTTGAGGCTGCGCACGGCATCGGCAGCATGGAAGAGGATATTCGTGTTCTTCGACCCCGAGTTCTCAGTCTCCACGGTCTGGCGCAGGTTCCGCAGGATCTCGTCCGGGTGCGAGCCAACAAACGACTCCGCGAGGGTGATGTTTGAGGACGACAAACGGTTGTAGTACTCGACGATCGAGTGGAAGCTGCTCTTGTTGATCTTGTTCTGGATCGAGACACCCGAGTGGCCGACGATGTTTGCCAGACTTTGCATTTCATTGATTCCTTGAGTGAATAGCACGGACGTGATGCTGATGAGCTGTCCATCACGTAGCGACGCTGGGAGAAGCGAGAACAAGCGCGAGGGCACAGGAACTCGAATCGTGTAGCCGACATCGTGACGCTTCTCCAAAATCACATCCTTTTCACCACTGTTGTCGCTCGTCTCGTAAAGTTGGAACGCAAACGTCTCTAGGCACTTGATGGCAACCCACGCGTCTGAGAGCATGCGCAGTTCCTTGCCGTGAGAAGATATGAGGCTCTCCCAACCGATCAAGAAACCGACGCGCGCGAGTTGCTCCAGCACCGTGACGTTCTTCTCAAGCAGACAAAGATCCAGCCTCGCGACAAAGCAAGCCACGAGACTGCTGACAGATTGAGACACCGCGACACTCTTGCGAAGATAGTACTCGGCGCGCAGCATCTCTAGGCGACTCTGGACGCGGACGGCGTACGCGACTGAGGTCACGGGATCGACGCCTTCCTCAGGCTCAGTCTTGAGAGGCGGGTATTTGATATCACTGTTGCTTCCACTTGCGCTGTCGTCGCTATCGTTGCCCTTGGCCTTTGCACGAGCAGGGCGTCGTTTCGAAGCAGCCTTCTTCGCACCAGCAACAGCACGAGCAGCCAACGTCTTCTTTGTCTTTGACACTGTCGTTTGCGGACTCGATTCAACGCCAGCATCTGACTTGCTCGACCCAGGTGGCGTTTCGGTTGGACCGGGAGAAGAAGCAAAACCGCCATCATCATCCTCGTCGAGGACATCATCCTGAAGAGACGAGAACGCATAGTCTGCCGCCTCTTCACTGATATAATCCTGCACCTCTTTCGGCTTGCTGGTCGACGAAGTTGTCACACGAGGGTTGCAACGGTCGAGAATCCCTTCCAGGCGGTGGATTTCCAGCTCCATCTCACGCAGCCCATACTCCGAGAGCCCCATGGCGTGCGCTGTGGGTGCACCACATGTGATTGTTGCGTGTGTTTCAGCGTTCATGGCACGTTCTTCGATGGTTTGCAGAGGTGGAGGGGGCGGTGCGCTAGCACGAGGTGACCCGAGGCCGAGCAAGTCTTCTGTCGAGGCTCGTCGGGAGCCCGGTGGGGCTACTGGGAGCAACGAGTTACCGCTGTTTGACCGAGAATCACTCGACGTGCTGCCAAAGTGGCGCATAATGCGGAAATAGGAGACATGGAGGTTTGTGGGAATACCTTGGATGTCCGCTCGCTTCTTGTGCTGACTCGACTTGAACGTTTTCTTTTGCTCGACCAAGTGCTCACACAGTCGGATCATGTCGTTGACATTTGCGATTTGCTTCTGAAGTGTTAACACGTGCGGGTGCAAGAATTGGAGCGACATTTCGCTCTCAAGTGGGTTTGTCGACGGTGGCGTTGAGTCTTCCGCAAGGCGTTGACGGCGAGGACTAATGACGGGATCAGATCCGTCGCCCGTTAGCTCGGCAGTCGATTGCACCATAGGATTAGCGAGCAAAATGTTCAGGCGCAATTGAATCTGACCGCACACCTCGTCCGTGGACGGCTGGCGAATGTCAAACCAGTCGACGAGAGTCAGAGAGTGCACTGAGTGCGCCTTCTTCGAAGTTCCACTTGTTGAACCATCTTCGTCTTCGCAATCCTCTCCTTCCCAAACGATGGTCTCTTCGACAGTCATGGCATCACGAACGCTCTGAAGTGGAATCAGTACCTCGCCGATAAGGTCAGTGTCGACGCCAGACATAATGCCATAGCTCTCGTTGTGGACTTCAAGTTTCAACCAGCCATCGAGCTCTTGGAAGTTTCGGGACAGCGACGGGCGGTAGAACAAAAACTGCTTCAGCTGGTTCACAAGCGAGATTTCCACGCGACTGGGGAGTACCGGAGACACATGCATCTTTGTGTTGGGTTTGCCGTGGGGGCAGTTTGAGATGTTCTTGTTCATCGAGAAGACCGGTGATGAAGTCTCGTACTCGGTGTTGGTCTTGCCCACGATTCGCTCCTGCGTGCTGCCATTGCCATCGCAAATCTTGACCACAACAAACGGGCTCAAGGACGAACCCTCACCCGACTTGCCACCACTACCTCGTCCACCAACCGCTCCTTCACTCCACTTACCCGCTTGTGTCTTCAGACGGTTCATGATACCACCACCACCACTTGCGAGCGAGAACGTTGACGGGCGCGCGGCATTTTGTCCTAAAGCATCCCCTGACGAGGACGCACTGGACAACGCGAGGTTCCGTCCCGACACGACTTGAACGCGAAAAATGTCGTGACCAAAGTTGAGTGCCTCGGCGTCGTCCTCGAAGAAACGGTTCTTCTTGCGGTTGAAGTTGTAGCGGGCACGCCAATCGTCGCACATTTGACGCAGCTCATACTGGCACACCTTGAGCAGTTGAAGGGGGATTTTGACACTAAAGTCCACCTCCGCAGCCTCTTCGAGCGCGAGCTTGGGTGCCACGGCCTGCGTCTTCTCTTGGTCTTCCTTCATGAACGGATAGAACAGAAACGACTTGAACACGCTGTGGTACGCGTCGTAAAGCTGCGGTGCCATCGGCGTGACGCCGGCGAATCGAATCTCGACCGTTGCACCGTCTAGCACTGTCGAGTGCACGGGAAGAGTCATGCGCTGCTGGTAGTTGCCACTGGTCGCGATCGTGTACATCTCCTGGAATGTCGACTGCGCGTACCCAAAGAGCTGCGCGTTCTTGTTCGACGTCGCACCTTCCTCCGGGATCATGATCATGATCTGGACGTGGCGGTCGCGCATCGCCTCGGCATGGCACTTGACATTGAAGCCCACGGCAAAGTGCGGGTTTCGCGACTTGCGACGCTCGCTCCAGTAGCTCTCCGACTCGAGCAGCTCGGGCGGCGGCGGCGACGCATCGTCCTGCGCAGCCATCGCGGCCGGCAGCGCCTCGTGGCCCGGCAGCGGGAACTCGCGTGTGATGCGCACTTCCACGCTGACCTCTGTGGGCGGCTTGCCGCGCGGCGACTTGGACTTGGACGGCTGCGAGAGCATGCTGAGCGCGCCACGCATGAGCGTCTGCGCCGACCGTGACGTCGTCTGGATCGAGTTGCCGTCCACGCCCATGCACGACACGAAGAAGTAGAGGTCCATAGGCTTGGCGGACGGCTTGACGACACTCGCGGGCTGCGCGGCCTTGGCCGCTGCGAGCGTCTCGCCGACCAGCGAGTGAAACATGTCGCCGTCGTCGATCGAGGACGACGCCGACGGCGGCGGCGCCGGCGCGGCGGGCGGAGCGGCTGCCGCGGCCGCGAGCGCGAACGGGTCCGTCGAGTGGTTGATCGCGAACGGATCGTCCAGCAGCGATGACGAGTAGGCGCTCGGGGCCGCGCGCGGCGAGTCGCCAAAGTCCATGAGGTTGGGACTCGAGGGCGTCGCCATGGATACAGCGAGGCGGATCACGCGGAGAGGGACAGGCGCGGAGCGAGAGAGGAGGGGAGGGGAGAGGAGGGGAGATGGAGGTGACGGGGGAGATAACGCGATGGAGGAGGGAGACGCCGCCGCCTTCTCCGCGTTGCCGACTGTCGCGCGGTCGTCGATACTCTCTCTCTCTTCTTTCCGTTTGCTTGAAGACGCACCGTCAGTTACGGGTCGAAAACCGGTTGTATACCGGTCATTTATAGTGTAGTCCACACGAAGAATTCTCTCATGTTGCAACAACTGTCGTGGAATTGTTACTTGAGAGTGCCACGTGTCGACCTCCAGATCTGGAACTTCCAGGAGCGGAAATGGCCACCCGCATGGCGCACTTGTGCGATCCATCTTGAAGCGCCCCCGGGAGCACCTAACGTTAGATTTCTCCATTTACACACAACCTCAACGACAGCACCATCGTCACCCAGGAAGAAAGACCGTGTTTGCTGATCTACGAGAACCACAGTCCTCGACGTGGAGTACTTGGAAGAGAAACGATCACTGTCGCCAGAGCATTGCGTCAAATTGTGCTTTACGTGGGTCTCGTGGGCATGACTTGTCGGGCCTGCTGCAAGCAACGAGAAACATGACTGTGGTGGATGAAGGAAGTACTGTGGGCACCAGGAGTTTGACGAGGGGACAATGGCTTTGTGTATATTAGAAACGACCAAACGCACACTGTCGAACGGTGGACGTAGCCCACTTCCGGCAAAGCCCTCCCCTCTTTGAACACGCCATGGAGATACAATCACCACGAGCTCACGCTGCACACAGCAGTGAGCGTCTCGGAGTCGGACTCACGAGTTTCTTACTCGACGCTGACCCACTCCTCCTCCGGGAGCTCACCCGAGTCCTTGATCACGACCTCCTCCGCCGGGGTGCCGCCGCCCGAGCCCACGCCCTCGACGTTCTTCACGATGTCCATGCCGCTGATCACGCGGCCGAAGACGACGTGGCGGCCGTCGAGCCACGAGGTCTTGACCGTGCAGATGAAGAACTGCGAGCCGTTCGTGTTCGCGCCGGCGTTGGCCATGCTGAGCACGCCCTCGCCCGTGTGCTTGAGCTTGAAGTTCTCGTCCTCGAACTTCTCGCCGTAGATCGACTCGCCGCCCATACCGTTGCCGTCCGTGAAGTCACCCTACAGTAACATCAAGCGGGAGCGCACATGAGCTCAAGATTCGACACACAACCAGAAGATGCCCATAGTAAAACGTACGCCCTGGATCATGAAGTTCGGGATGATGCGGTGGAACGAGCTGCCCTTGTAGTGGAGCGGCTTGCCCTTCTTGCCCATGCCCTTCTCGCCCGTGCAGAGCGCGCGGAAGTTCTCGACCGTCTTCGGGACGGTCTTGCCGTACAGGCCCATGACCACGCGGCCGGCGTCCTTGCCGCCGATCGTGATGTCAAAGTACACCTGGTTCGTAATCTTCGGGCCCTTCTTGGCCTCGGCCGACGCGGCCATCACGGCCACGCACAGCGCGAGCGCCAGCAGCACGCGCACCAACTTGCTCGCCATCCTCTTTGTCTGCTCGGGGGGATGTCGGGAGTGAGGTCATGCATGAGCTGGTGCTTGCTGTTTGACGGGATCCAAAGTCGGCGTTTTTACAAGCGTCTATTTACGCGATCCTTGCGTATTTACGAGAGCTACTTCAAGCAAGCTACCAGTGCAAGATACCGAAGGGGGTGAGATCATTTGACACGTGCCAAAACGAGGTGATATCAACATGGAGAATGTAGCCATGTGAAGTTTTGGTCATCACGGAGGTTCCACGCCCAATGCTGGTACATGACGCTGCGCATTCGGCACTCGCACTCGTTGGTCCATCGCGCTGCCGAGCCCAGCGTGGACAAACTTCAGAACACCCTGGCAGCGCTGAGGCCTGTGATCCAAGAAGAGCGGCAGGAAGTGGCATGTCCCACTGATTACCACCCCAAGCAGCGTTTTTGCGCGGTCATCCCAGCTGAGTGAGATCGCTGTCACCACCGCAACTCGTCTTTGCATGCCAGTAATCTGCTCTTGGCCGATGGAACTGCGTCGCTGGGCGGCTTTCATGCCATTGTGTTTGGTATTCCGGTACAGTCTGGCGAGACAGGGAGTCTCCGACCGCGTCGTTGTGTGGACGCCGAGGCGTGGAGGCCATTTGGCCAGTCTGTGCGTCGTGCCTGCCACGTTGAAGTCTGTGAGCCGCACACTCTTGCAATCCGCTGCTTCTCGCTAGAGCGCTGCGGTGGACCTTTTCACACTTCGTGGATGTGTGTGCACTTGAAGTACCGCGCGGGCCTCGCTGCCTCTTCGCATCAACATTGAACATAAACCATAGAACGGTGCACGTGGATGCAAGCGGAAGAGCTCAACGAGAACGCGATGACCAGGTTCCAGCGGAAGCGGCTCTCTGTGGATAAAATATTCGTAACATCGACGTGCTCTCCGGCGTGTCGCCCTCGACGGGAGACCAGTGGTGGTCCCCCGTGTCCGCTTGTTCGCTCATTCTTGAATTCGGTCTCTTCCGCTCACACCACAAGTCAATTTCAAGCCTCCCCGCCATGACGGAACAAGCCTCGCTCCAACGCATCTCGGTCCAGGACACCACCGACAAGCCCGAGGGCTATGTTGCGCTCGACGACCACGCCGCCGCGAGCCGCTTCGCCGTCAAGAACCCGCACCTCCGCGAGTGCCTCGCCGAGTTCTTCGGCACGTTCGTGATGATCGCGTTCGGCGTCGGCGTGAACAACGAAGTGAGCCTCAACGACCAGAAGAACGGCACGTGGCTCAGCATCACCATCGCCTGGGGCATCGGCGTCATGTTCGGTGTCCACGCGTCCGACGGCGTCAGTGGCGCGCACCTCAACCCGGCCGTGACCGTGACCATGGCCTGGTTCGGTAAGCTCCCGTGGGCCAAGGCGCCGGGCTACATCGTCTCGCAGGTGCTCGGTGCGTTCTGCGCGGCCGTGTGCATCTACATCATGTACCAGCCGCTCTACGACGTCGTGGACCCCGAGCGCACCAAGGCGCAGGGTTTCTTTGCGACGTACCCGGCGCCGTACATCCCGAACGCCACGGCCTTCTACACCGAGTTCTTCGCGACCGCGATCCTCCTCGCGTCGATCATGATGTTCGGCGACCAGCAGAACCGCCCCGCGGCGCCGACTGCCGCGCCTGTGCACCTCATGCTGCTCATTTGGGGCCTCGGCATGGCCTTCGGCTCCAACTCGGGCTACGCGCTCAACCCGGCGCGTGACTTCGGTCCGCGCCTCGCGACCGCTGTCTGCGGCTGGGGTGGCAAGGTCTTCACGCTCAACAACGGCTACTTCTGGATCCCGATCGTCGCGCCCTGCCTCGGCGGCATCACGGGCGGCTACGCGTACAAGCTTTTTGTCGAGAACCACCACCCGCGCGTCGTGCAGCAGCTCCCGTAAGCGACAACGTCAACGAGGGACTAACGGTACATGGAGTCAACCACACCTTCCAACTACCCGAGGGCTCTTTTCCCCAATACAATACAAACACACTTGTCGTTCAATCAGTTCGATCCATGGCATCGACCTCCATCAATTGGGTCGAGTTGCTCAAAACTTTCCCTTCTAATCTTGCAAGCCTTGTCTACGACTCTTGCACGTCGAGCAGAACGAGAATCGACCAGAGCTTTTGGCCCCAGGCCGGCGTGCCCGTACTTTCGCCCACGTTCGCTTCGCTTCCGGCCGCTACAACTTCTTCAGCGGCCTGGAACACGCCGTGAATGAGCGTCGCGATCTCCTTTGCCGCCGATGCCTCCGTGGGATCCATCACCGCACCGATCTCGGCTTCCCATCGCTGAGTTGTCCACTGAGCCAGCCAGCGGAGGCAGTCTTGGATGCAAGTCCACAGGAGCTGGTGGTCGAGATACTTTCCTTCCTTGAGGGTCACATCCATCGACGAGCGCGATCCAAAGAACGCAAACACCGCCCGCTCAGCGAGCAGATTCAACGTGTTCTGAGCGATCGACGGCTTCACATTCCCACGCAGCACAGCGCTGACGACACCGGCCATCTGACTGTACAGATCGTGCTCTGTAGGAGTCAACGAGTCGCGGAGCCAGCGTCGCACGACTCTGATCGCCTCCACACGACTTGAAATCGATGATGCGGCGCTTGCAGAGCGGGCCACGCGCCAACGGATTATCGGCGTCTGAGTCGACTTCGTGGAGAGCTGGAACTGCAACGCGATACTTTCATCTCGGTCCTCCACAACCGCAATGTCACGCACACCAACGCTCTTCATCGCAGTCACGAGATCGTCGGTCGAGCACTCGGCCACCGCCGTAGCCGTCGCGATCACCACAACTGACGCCGGAAGCGACCACAGCGCCGAATCCAGGCACTCCACGGTGGCTCCGTGGACACCGCATTCACTCAACGTGCTCTCGGCCACGTCGATGGCCTTCTGGACGGCGAAGCAGGCTTCTTCGGTCGGCGAAACCCACATCGCGTCCAGTGTACGCGTGAGACTTGCGTCGAGTGAAGGCGCGAGGCGCTCCAGCCGATCGCGTGAGCCGAAGCGAGGCAACTGCTTCAGTGTCACACATACGCCGGTACCGTTGAGCTCGCTCGCGACCGTCGAAGCTTGCCGCATCGTCAGCACGTTGACACGCTTGATGTTGTCGCTCCTCTGTTGAACCATCGTCGCCAGCGTTTCGCCGGCTTTCAGAAACATCACTGAGTCGAAATGGAGAGCATCAGGCAACCACGAGGGAGACAGCTGCGCGTGAAGCGCTGTGAGAAGCTTCGCTTCGGACTTGGCGTCTGAGTCAGCGGCGTTGCGCACGGCGACGACGCGCTGCGACGCAGCGTGCGGACCCGACGAATGCCGCACAAGCGCATGGCGTAAGACTGCATGCTCGATCGTCTCACTTGTCCGATGGATTTCCGCCGCCTCGACGTCAAGCACGATCAACGAGTCAATTCCGGGGGCAGCACCATTCGTGGACGCCGAAGCCGACGTGAGGTCTTCTCGTCGTTCAGGTTCAGCGAACTGGTGCTGCAGCGGCGAGGCCAGCGACACAATCTTGCGGCTCTGCGCCATCAATGCGATGCCCAGCGTGACCTCAAGCTCCCACACGTCCTCGACCTGGGTGCGCTTGGCGTTGGCGTCTTCCAGGAGCTCGTTCGAGTAGAACGCGCTGATGCCCTGCGCCGTCGACACAGTGATGTGCGGGATCTTGTTCATGCAGCGCAGCGGGAGGCGGTCGTCCAGCTCTACCTGAAGCGCTTGGCCCTTGTCGTCCTCGACAACGCTCGTCACACGGACCTTGAACTTCTTGCCGATCGGCGCCTGGCGAATGTATTGCGTCGTCGGTCTGAAAAAGAGCGTAATGTGCTCCGCGACAACGTTCGCGTGGCGCACATGCACGTGCTCCAGCAGCTGAGCACGCGTCGTCGCATCCAGGAAGAGCCCCACGTACGCGACGTAGTTTTTGAGCGGGTTCCGCGTGGCCGGGTTCTCGAGCACGAGCGCGTCCTGGAAGCTCGCGTTGAACAGCGTCGCGCGGTCGTCGGCATCCCAGCGCAAGTACATCGCCATGACCTTGACGACGCTCACGCCGTGCGAGTTGCGCCGCGCCATGCGCTGGCACGTGAGCACGTCCGGGCAGTGCATCTCGAGCACGTGGACCTCAGCGCCGCGCTCGAGTGCTGCCTTCTCGTACACCTCGTACTCCCACCTCTGGGTGTGCGTGTTGTCGACGACGATCACCGCCGCCTGCTTCTCTTCCAGAGCTTCACGGAAGAGCCGCTGGGACGCCTCGTGGGCCTTGGAGATGGTTTTGACGTTAAAGCTGTACCCCCGCGGCGTCTCAAAGTAGGTATCCGCCGAGCACACGACCGCGCGCGCGCCACGAGCCTCACAAATCGCCACAACGTCCCTGCCGAGTGAGCTCTTGCCGCTTCCGGGGATGCCGCGCAGCACCACGACGTGGACGCGACCTGAGCTCGCGTGGTCGGCGAGCATATTGTCAACCATGGGCACAAGCTTGGGGTGGCGCACGTGGCTCAGTGGGTTTTCTGGCAGTCGCACCGGCGGCAGCATGACTCGATGGATCCAGTCGGGCGAGTCGTCGTCCTCCGCGGTCGCCTCGGGCGCCACGACAATCGCGTCCCAGTGCACGAGCTTGCGCATGTTGACGGGCGCTGCGATTGCTGGGAGACGCACGAGCACGCGGTCCTTGAGCAGCGAGCGCACAGAGAACCCGAGGCTCTGGAGACGCAGCAGCAGCGTCGTCGCAACCTTGTGGACGCTGTCGACGGCGCTCGTCGAGAGTTGCAGCTCGGGCTTCGCGGATGAGCCAAACACCATGCACTCGAGCGCGTCCTCTTCCTGTTGGTCTTTGCCCTCCCGCGTGGGCCGCTCGAGGCTCTCGACCGCGCGCTGCAGCTCCACGAGCTCCTGCCAGGAGCTCAACCCGCACTCGAGCAGCGGCAGCCGCGGCGCCGGCTCGGACTCACTTGCCGTGGCGATCTCGAGCGACACCACGACGGGCAGCGCGCTGTCGCGGATGGCGCGCTCGATCTGCGCCGGCGACGGCTCGGCCCACGGGCCCGACTTCTTGCCGCCGCCGCTGTTGCCGCGCGCGAGTGGCTTGGCTGGCGCCTCGGCGCTCGCGGACGGCGGCGCGCTGCCGTTGGGGAGGCGGCGAGAGGACGAAGAGCGACGCGCCATCGACGGCTGTGACGGGAGGAGGGGAGAGGAGGAGGAAGGAGGAATGGAGATCTGGAGGAGCGGAGCTCGATGCCGCCGTGGGCAGGGCAAGGAACCGGGATCAGGGCGTCGAGCGTTGTGGGCACGAACCATCATTGGGCATCGGAATAAAACACACTAGTCAATTCCATAGTGAATCCAAGTATAAGAGTTTCAAGCAGGAGTGTTCGAAACCAATCGTTGCGACCTTCACTCAGCGCCTGAGATACCTCCTGAGCTCAAGATCAGGTCGGCGTGTGAACCCGGTCTTCTCTCGATACACGTGCTCCGGTTTCCAACGGCCTCCGTCAGTTGACGGTGTGGTGCTTGTGGGTACACCAGCAGGGCGTCACAGGTTCCGAGGGCATGGAGGCGGCGGAAGCGCTCGAGGTCGACGACTGGCTGCCCGAGGAATCCAACGAGGGCGAGTGGACGGCCCGCGCGAACGCGTACATGACCTCTTCGGACACGGCGTGCGACGCGAGCGAGGCCGTGCTGGCGGTGCTCATCGATCCCCACGGCGCGTCGGCATCCAACGCGCTGCTTGGTTCGTCGGTGTTTGAGAGTTTTAAGTTCGTGGGCGATGGAGATGCGGTGTCAAACTGCATCAGCTTGTCGGTGATGTCGGTGAGCGTGGGGGCGTGCGGCAAGTGGCGCGCGTACTGGAGGAAGCCAGCGAACTGAGAGCCCCGCAAAGAGCGCAGCAGCACCGCGACCTGCATGTCGTCGCTTACCTTGAATCCCATGGCTGCCAGCGTGTCGACGCGCGCTTGCATGCCCGCGATGTGGTCCTCGACAGACGGCTCCAGGTCGCCGACGCGCGCGTCAAAATACTCAAAAACCTTCTCCAACACGCAGCCAAACGCCTGATCGCGGTACTTGGTCTCAAGCACGCTCCATAGGTTGGACGGCTGCGCGGTCAGTAGCAAATCGCGCAGCACGTGCGGTTCGAGCGCATCAACGATCACGCGACCGGCGCGTTCTGCTTGACGCCGAGTTGTTGTCGAGACACGCAATGACGACGCCTCCAACTCGGTTGCTGCCTCAACCTCGTCCTCCTCCTCGCTAACAACACCCCACAGACCAAGCCGTTGCAAGCGCTGTCGGGTGTCTCGTGCCCACGCCGAGTGGTTCGGCCCACTGAGTTTTCGCGCCATCGACCCGCTTGCTCGCGAAGAAGCAGAAGCCAACCTGGGAGTTCTTGATCGCTCTTCGAAGAGTTCCAGGGCGCGTTTCCCGGTGTTTTCTGCTGTTGCAGAGCCGCCTGAGAAATGAAAAATCGCAGCGACACGACGCGTGCAAGCGATGGATCGTGATGACGAGCAACCGCCAAATCACCATTGGAACAGAAAGTGTAGCCATGCTGGAACCCGATGGGATCAGATGCCGTGGTGTGTGGACCACCTCACTTCGCCGTTTGACTCTGGAAAAAAGGCAGGACAGACGTTGTGCAAGTCGGTCCACTCCCCTCGACGACCGAGCGGCGCGGCGTCAACACCATGGCGAACCTGCGTGAAGCGCTCGTGTTCGGCGCGCTCTTCGGCGTGCCGTGCGCGTGGATTGTGTGGGAATGCGTGCGTGACCCGTCGCTCTTTGCGCTCCACCCGGCGCTCAACGCCGTCGCGCTACTCATCTGCACGCCCGCGTGAGTCAATCGACGTTGCCGCGCTCGTCAATACCTCTAGGACTAACTCTATGTGTTTGCTATCGGAATGAAACCAGCGCGCTGTTCGCGATGCTAGAGCGCAAGCAGTCGAAGAACTACCAAACCCGGTACGTTCCGTCCCCTCACGCACCGCGCATAATTGATTCTATCCCACCACGAGCTGATCCACTTCGACGCGTTCGTTGCTACTCAGCGTGTGGCTCACCAAGCTCCATCTGACGCTCCACGTGGTCGCGGCCGTGCTCATGAGCGTGGCCGGCGCCGCGGCGTTCCAGACCAAGCGCGTCTTCGGCAAGCCGCACTTCCGGAGCGCGCACTCGTGGGCGGCGCTCACGACCGGCAGCTTCTTCGCGCTCAACATCCTCCAGGGGCTGCTGCTCACGCTCGAGAAAACGCCGCGCAACTGGCAGTGGAAAGATGAGACCCACGTGCTCGTCGGCACGCTCGTGTACATCGGTTCGGGTACGTTGTGCGTGCGGCCTCGATCGATTCGCGGCAAACTCACGTCGTCTAACTCGCACGGTCTCACCTAGCGGCGACGCTCCTACTGGGTCTGTACTCGGGCTCCTGGGGCAACAGCCACCTCGGCCGCGAGCGGCAACAGCACCTCGCGATCGCCATCTCGCTCGCGCATATTGTGCTGCTGGGCAAAGCGCTCGTGGCCTCGCGCCCGCGTCGCACGATGGCCGAGAAGCTCCACGGCAAAGCCACGTAGCTAGTGTGTGTACGCGATTGGCGTCCGAGGCTCCAATGCGCGCTGCGCTCGTCGAGGCGACGACAATATCACGCGTCCACCGGTCTCCATCCAGCGCGCCGACGTGCGCGCAGTCATCAACGGGAACGCCAAACAGCCATGACATCAACGGCCACTCATCGTGACACGGTCCAGTTCCAAACCTCCCACAACGCATATAGATCAAATGAGCTCCTCTCTCCATTCATACCTGTGTTGATCCAACGACCTTTGAAATACCATATCATTCCGAAATGGATAGAGTATGTGGACCACACTGCGTGTTCGCGTAACACTGCGACTTGCGATCCACCGGCGCACCACCAAAACACCCAGTGCTCCGCACCCCAGTCTTCCATTTCTCCGGCCGCCCCCGCACGACCTCCTCCTCCTCCTCCTCCGTCCGCCATGACCAACAAGCTCGAGCTCTTCGTGCTCACGACGCTCTTCCTCACGCCGGCGTTCGTGATCCTCTCGCACGTGGCCGCCGCGCCGTCGCTCTTCGCGGCGCACCCGGCCGCCAACGCCGTCGCGCACCTCATCCTCTCGCCGCTGTGCGTCGCGCGCTCCCCCGCCCTCGTCTTTACACAAATGCGCCGCTGACTCCCAGTGCTCTCTGTGTCTTCCTGTGTGTCTACAGCGCCATCTACCTCATCATCCAGCGCAAGTCCGTTGCCGACGCGCCGACGCGGTACGGTACTTGATGACGAGGAGCTTGGAATGCGCGTGGTTACTGACGCTGTTTGTGGATGGCGGCGACAGGCTGACGCTGGTCAAGGCGCACTTTGCGCTGCAGCTGCTCGCGTTCCTCGCGATGGGCGCGGGCGGCGCGGCCGTGTACCTCAACAAGGACAAGCACGGCAAGGCCCACTTCACCTCGACGCACTCGTGGGTCGCCGGCACGTTCGGCACGCTTTGGTCGCTCAACCTGCTCGGCGTACGTTCCTCGTGCTCTCACTGCGCGCCTGTGCGATTCCTCACTGTTGCTATATGCGCTACGTGTTCGTGTAGGGCGTGTCCTCGACGTTCCTGGGCGCCAAGGCCGACTGGACGTGGAAGAACCCGGGCCACCGCGTGGGCGGCGTGGTCGGCTTCCTCGGCTGCGGCGTCACTTCGCTCTACGGGCTCTACAGCGGCCAGTGGGCGGCCACGACGCTCGGCGCCGACAAGCAGTTCAAGGTCGCCGTGCTCGTGGGCCTCGCGTACGGCGCGCTGCTGGTCAAGGCCGTCGTCTCGCTCAGCGCCAAGCCCAAGCCGGCCGCCAAGAAGACCGCGTAAGCCAGCAGGTCTACCGATATAAAGACTGCACTTTTAGGCTCCAATCGCTCATTTAGCTCCATCCAAATACGCACAGTGGATCCTACCCACCTACCTGCACATAATCAGCATGCCGTCTTTCTCGCTCGAGTCCCCGCGTACCGAGCATCACCACGCCACACTGTGCGGCACGTGCGAGACGCCGACGATGCACACGCTCACTTCGACTTGCTGCCATGCCATGGTGGGAAACGCAGCTGCGAGCACCTCTTGCGCAAATCGCGTGTTCCCAACGGGCAAGCGAAACGCCTTGTAGCGCGACTTGGGCACGACGTACGCGAGCTCGACCGCCGTCAGCACGTCTCGCGTTGGTTCGATCCCCAGCGGGTGGTCGAGAGCCAAAGGCTCAATGCCGGCGCGCTCTAACGGCGTCAAACCCAGCGGGGTGCCACGCTGTCGGCAGGTTCCATCCCTCTCGCAGCAGCGCCATGGACCCCCCACCATCACTTGGCGACTGAGCATCGAAAAAGCGGATGCCGCGTTGGGCCCAGTCTGGCCCAAGCGAATCGCAGTGGCCGCGAATCCTGAACTCAAAGCCCGTGGTCGCGACGCGCGCCCAGAACCACGGCTCGAAGAGCTGCGTGGAGTCGTCCGCCAGCGGATCGACCGCAAACGCCGTCCTGAGCGCTTCGACCGTCGCGGGCGTCGCCATCGCTGCCAGCATCCGAGCAGCCAACAAACTCACGAGTCGTGGGCGTGGACGAATCACATCGTCTCATCGTACCGGACCAATAACTCGTCCGGTATCCCGCCCGACAACGACTGCGATCCGCTCGTGAGACCAGATACGCTGCCGACGGCCGACAGCGCTTGTTCCAGCTCCTCGACCACGCGACGTGGCGTGAGGGTGAACATAAGCCGCACCGAGCCGCCTGCGAGACCGTACTTGAGATCCACGAGCTCCTTGCGTCGCGCGATGGAAGTCACGCCGTCCGCAGACAGGCCCGCGTCCTGGTCTGCAACCGTTAGCGGCGGCCACATTGCGCTAACCACGGAGCCAAACACTTCATCGTGCTGCACAGCGTCGTAATAGTCCGTCCGCGTCCAGGACGCCAACTGAAACAGAATCTCTTCGCCGTCTTCCGTACAGTCTCGCGTGGATACGCGTCTCGCAATCTTCGACGACCTGTTCGACGACGTGATCCCGCCCATCGGGGTGACGCACACGAGGCGTCGACGCGTTGGATCTTCCCAGCTCCACGACTTTAGCGCCGAGAAACTCGACACGCACGTCGGGGCATCATCAACCCAGCCATCGAAAAACACCAACACGCCGCGCGACTCGCTCGGGGCGATGCCAAACAGCGCTTCGTTCAGCGCATCATATCCTTCGTTCGGCTTCGTGACGCGCTCCGCATACTTGGTCGTCAGCTTGGTATTGCCGTCCCACTTGACGCAGCGGAAGCCGTCGCCGCGCGGCACGAAGTGGAGCCACACGATGATCCACTCGGAACGGTTCACGAGCTTGCTACACGCGAAGGCGAGTGCGGCCGATGATTTGCCGGCGCCGGGCGCACCGACAATCGAGAGCAGCGAGGTGTTGTCGACTGTCTCCCGCTTGATGGTTTCCCACAGTTCTTGCACTTCCGTGCGCTTGTACAGCACGAGTGCTTCTGACTTGTGTGGCGCTTGGATGCCTGTGAAGGAGAGGTACTTCACGGGGATGTGGACGACTGTGCCTGTGGTGTCGATCGGCGGGAAGTCGTCACCTTCGGATATCCACGGGAGGCAACATGCCGATTGAGTCGGCGCGAAGTTGAAGTTGGCGGAGAAAGTCAAGATGCCTTCGCCCTCGCCCTGGATAGCAAGAGAATCGCGGGAATCGCTGCTTGACGGCGGGTTGGCTTTGTTTCGCTTGGTGCTTGTGTGCTCATCTTGCTACTTCGGGGCACCGTGGGCGCTTGTTTCCGCGGGAACAAGCGCAGGAAACGGTTTGGCAACCGCGACGTCCAGACGTCCACACTCGCGTCGTGCGCTTCACTCTCGTCCATCAACATGTCCGCAGCATCCACTCCCGCTGCGCCATCAGCGATCACGCGTACATGACCCGGCGTTTCCATCCTGTGTCTTCAGCGTCTTCTGGGTCTTGAGGCTTCTGCTCGCGCGGTCCGACGGAAATTGAAGAATGACGTTGCCGAAGAAGGTTGCCGATGGTTGTTCTCGACAGCGGCGTTCGCGGCGTTGGCCAACGTTAGGCGGTGTTGGTGTTGGCCAACGTTGGCCGGGGTTGGGGTCAAGCAATGTTGGCCACGCGCTGAGCCGTGCGGGCGGCTGACATGGTAGTGGCGCTAAGGACTGTGGCTGACTGCCATGGCATTTGCGCCGACTGCCACGCTATTCGTTTTTGCCAGCGATGCTCGCTGATGCCATGGCAATCCCGCTGACAGATGCCGAGGCTGTTCAGCTTGGCCGTCGACATTCGCTGTGTCCGCACGCTGTGGGTACGTGAACGAAACTGGATCTCTGCTGTTCGCGATGCCAACGCACCGGCCACACTTCGACTTGGCGGTTACATGGCAGTTCCCCACCGTCGCTGGTCTGTGCTGGGGCTGGAGCCACCAGCCACAAGTCAGTGCCATGGCAGCCCTAGTCCCAAGCGCCCCACCCACAGCCCGAATTGACTGAGACGGCTCCGGCCGCAGGGCGTGTTCCTCGCGCCATCGTTGTCGGGAAGATCTTTCGCCCTGCGAATCGGGCGAGAATCTTGCCTGCGAAGTTCTTCTTCCAACAGAGGTTACACGCGATTTTCTTGAAGCCATGTTCGAGGAGGCGGGGGTACACTTTTATTGACCCCTCGCTACAGTGGCCTCAATCGTGCTACTTCAGGCTGCTGTCAATGATGTCACTCTCATTGACCCAGAACGAGGGTGCCTAGAGCAACGGAGATGGGCAGTGGGCCACACTTGCAGCTGTGCTGGCCCGACGCGTGTCAAGCATCGTCCCCTTTCGCTCTCTACGTCTGCGATCGACTCACGTTTCCGACTCAGAGCCTGATGTCGACGAAGCCTCCGTTGGCGGAATTTGCCGCATCCACAAATGACCGCTGATCTACAACCAAGTAAGCGCGGAGCGATGACGTCGCCTCCAAACCGTGACGCAAATCCGGCCTCTTTATTGGCCATAATTCATGTTGTTGTTGGATTGGCTAGAAAAACATCGGAGAGCGGTATCATTGGCTATATCGAGAGCAAACCCGCGAAGCGGGGACACTCCGCTAGTTGTGGATGAAAGACAGCAGTGCACTGGGCGGATATCCCACTCGTGGGGGATTAACGTGTTCATTGATGGACTCAAGGCACACATACATGTACTGTAACCCACGACGACCCTTCACCCGCCACTCACCTACTGGGGTTATAAATGTGAGAGAACACAGCGTGTGCTGAACATGAGCAAATGGGAAAACAGCGCAGCGAGTGAAACAACTAAAAGCGACCATGCTCTCGGGGAGAATTACATCGCAATGTGAAGTCTGACGGGAGAGAGTGAGCGAAGGCAACAAAGTGTGAGCCAACGCCGTGTGATGGAGATGCGCAAGCGCTGGCCTGTCCATGCATAGTGAAGGTTCCGATTTGGCGGGCTCGCCAGCTGGTCCGTTGTTCGGCCAGGGAATCGAAACAAACCCTCTTCAAATCGATCAAGACCTCTATCTTCCTATCCATGCATCGATTGGAAAGACCTTATTGCTACTTCAAGGTATCAAAATCCTCCGACAACGCATACTGGTCCCTTGTCCGTCTCGGCTGATCCGCTCGCCCGAGACGGAGATGTCGCCCCGCCCTGATCTTCTCGTCTTCCCTCCCACGTCACGCCCACTCCGCTCCCCCCTTCGTCTTCCCTTCGCGACCGAGGGACTCGCTTCCACAGTCCGCAACTCGAAGCCTCGCGACCAGAAGCCCCCCCCTTCCTCTTCGCAAGCCTTCCCCACCCAACGACAATGGCAGGCGGCACGGCGGCCCCCGCGGCCCCACAGCCCACCACCAACGCCGGCGCGTACGCCAAGAGCGCCGTGTTCTCCATGATCTCGCTCACGCTCGCGACGTCCATGGCCAAGTGGCTCTCGGGCCAGGAGGAGTACATCGCGTGCTCCCTGCACACGAACGACAACTCGTGGATCGGCTCGCGCTACCAGTCGCTGCGCTACTTCGACCCGAAGGACACGCACCACGCGACGCAGTACGTCCCCATGCGCGACGGCGTCGAGCTCGCGGTGGACACGTACCTCTCCAACTACCTCAAGGACCACAACGAGAAGGTGCCGACCGTGGTCTACTACACGCGCCACGGCCGCGGCTACCAGATCGACTTCCCGTTCAACGTCTTCTCGCAGTACGAGAAGAAGTTCACGAACCCGCGCACGCAGGTGTACGTGCAGCGCTTCATCTCGAACGGCTTTGCCTGGGTCAGCGTCGACGTGCGCGGCACGGGCGCCTCGGCCGGCGCCAAGAAGCATGACTTCTCGGACGACGAGGTCAACGACGGCTACGACGTGATCGAGTGGATCACCAAGCAGCCGTGGTCCAACGGCCAGGTCTCGGCGCTCGGCCACGGCTTTGACGGCATCGGCGCGCTCGTGCTCGCGGCCTCGCAGCACCCGGCACTCAAGGCCATCTCGCTCAACGGCGCGCCGGTGGACGTGTTCAACGGTGCGTTCTTCCCGGGCGGCGTCATGAACGAGAAGGCCCTCAAGGACTACTCGTCGTTCACGTACGACACGGACCGCCAGATCCGCTGGCGCGAGATCCCGGCGCTCAAGGCCCGCATCATGATGAAGCACTTTGGCGGCAACGTCTACCGCGTCGACGACGACGAGGAGAAGTTCCAGAAGTACATTGCGCAGCACTCGAACAACCCGAACCTGATCGAGGAGGTCGAGAACGTGCACTTCCGCGACGACAAGCTCAAGAACGTCGGTGCCACGGTCGCCGAGCTCGACACGATCCGCCTCCTCGGCAAGATCGCGTCCTCGGGCGTCGCGATCCACGCGTTTGGCGGCTACTACGACATGGGCGTGGCGCGCTCGTCGATCCTGCTCTTCCAGTACCTGACCAACACGCTCGACGCTGACACGGCCGCGCTCCTGCCGCCGCTCCCGGAGGGCACGATCACGGACCCGCGCCACCACCGCCTCTCGCTCGGCCCGTGGAGCCACGCCGGTGTGGACAACGCCGACCCGTTCGCGCAGTCCAAGCAGAAGTGCTTCTGGCACCTGGACGAGATCTCGCGCTTCTTCGACTACCACATGTACCCGAACCGCCGAAAGTTCGCGACGCTCGACGAGGAGGAGCCGGTGCACTACTTCTCGGTCGTCCACAACCGCTGGAAGTCGAGCCTTACGTGGCCGCCGTCGTACCTCGGCGAGCAGCAGTTCTACCTCGGCGCGAACGAGACGCTTGAGGTGGTCAACACGCCCGAGGGCGAGACTTCGCTCAACGTGACGTTCAACTCGCAGTACGACGTGCTCTCGCGCTGGGACATGATCGCCCACCTCTTTGGCAGCCGTCCGTACTACTACCACGACCGCGCGCCGATGGCGAGTCAGTACGCGACGTTCCTCACGCCGGAGACCAAGCAGCTCACGGAGATCACGGGCGAGGTCGAGTTGCGCGTGTTCTTCTCGGTGGACAAGCCGGCCGTGAACCTCGTCGCGTACCTCGAAGATGTCGATTACTCGCCGCCGTTCCCGAACGAGAACAAGCGCCGTGGCATCACGTACATCACGGAGGCGCTGCTGAACCCGATTCACCAGACCGTGCGCCCGGACTCGTCGGTCCACTCGTTCACGAAGAAGGACTCGCGCGAGATCGTGCCCGGCAAGGTCTACGAGGCCGTGCTCAAGTTCCAGCCGATCTCGTACCTGGTCAAGCGCAACCACCAGCTGCGCGTCTCGATTGGTGTGGCCACGCCCAAGGACTTTGGCGCGGCCGGCCCGGAGGAAGCGACCAAGCTCACGATCCACTTTGGCGGCGACTACCCGTCGACGATCAAGATCCCGTCGTTCGCGGGCCTCTACGACGCCAACGTCGTGCCCAAGGAGGAGACCGAGGTCGCCGACCCGATCCTCGACACGACGCCCGCCGCCGCTGCGACTGAGGGCGAGTCCACCGAGGAGGTCGACGAGTTTGCCGAGGAGGAGGAGGCCACGGAGACGGCCACGGCCGAGAAGGAGGAGTTGTAGAGCCCCCCATGCGTTTGGGATGTTGAGCACCCCCTCAACCTTCAAGAGATGGGTACATGTGTGCCGCATAAGTTGATTTTCCAATAGATTTCAGAAATACTATGCCATGATTTGATGAAATCCCGTGTCTTCGCATTTGATTGGATAAAATGGACTCGTGTTGGCAGCGAAGTGGTCTCATCTTCGTCGACAGAATGTCGACGCGCTGGCGGTTGCCATCCAATCAACTCATCACGCACCTCAATTGGCCAATGAGAGACCGTTGAATGTCATCATCAAGTTTTATTCAGCCAATCATCTGTATCCGGATTCGTCCAACGTTGGTGCTGGCGCAACTCCAATTTCCACCGCCGTCGGACTCCCCATCCTGGCGGGCCAAGCGAACACAGGTTGAAGATCCACACCTCCTTCGTTGGCGTTGGGTTCTTCGTTGGTTCCTTTGCACAGTGCAAGTTGCACTGTGTGTGTTGGATCCTCCAGTTCGCTCGTCCCACCCCGAAAGTTGGATCCATTCTACGTGGTCCACACCATATCCAACAATCTCCTTCAACGAGCCACGCTTTGTTTGGTGTGTGAGCCTCGAACTTCACCACATCGCCCCTCCTCCTCCCCCAACATATCCCTCTCTTGTACGTCTGCATCACCCCTCCCCCTCCATCTTGCGATCCTTTCTCCTCCTCCATCCTCCATGTCCTCTCTCATTCTCCATCTCGCGCGCCGCCCCGCAAGTCCCTCCCCGAAGAAGAACAAGCTTCGCTCCCCCCAAGATGGTCCACTACCTCTCGTCCGTGGCGGCGCTCGCCAAGCGCGTGAACCGCGTGCTCGTGGTGGGCACGGCCGAGTCGCTCAAGGCGCAGTCGCCGTTCCTGCTTGAGACGCTGACCAAGGCCAGCGCCACGAGCGGCCCGGCCGTGGCCTTCGGCGCCGGCGCCGCCAACAGCGTGCTGCTCGCGCACGCCGCGCAGACACTGAGCCCGGGCGCGGACGCCGGCGCCTCGGCGCAGGTGCTGCTGCTCCGCGAGGGCGCGAGCGACGACGCGTTCCACGTGACGCTCTTCGCGCTGCCGACGCTCGTCTCGCGCGCCAACTCGCCCGCGCGCCCGCACGCGATCCACGCGTTCGTTAAGGCCCACCGCGCGCTCCTCTCCAAGAAGTCGGGCGACGACGAGGCCTCGGCGGCGCATGACGACCAGGAAGTCGCGCTCGTCGTGCTCGCGCTGCCGCAGCACGAGACCACGTGGTTCGCCGCCGGTGCCGCCGTCGCGCGCGCCGGCCACCACTACGCGCACAAGGGCAAGAAGTACAGCGGCCTGCCCCTCGAGAGCGCGGACGCCGAGGTGCAGGTCACGCCCGACAACCTTGCGGTGGTGTTCGAGCAGCCCGTGAGTGCCGCGGACCTCGCGCTGCTCCAGTCGACTGCGGATGGCATCCAGCTGGCCACGCGCCTCACGGACGCGCCGCCGAACGAGCTCCACTCGGACGCGCTCATCGCCGAGGCGCGCCGCGTGGCCAAGCGCACGGGCGCCACGATCACGGTCATCCAGGGCGAGGAGCTGCGCGAGCGTGGCCTCGGCGGCATCTACGGCGTGGGCAAGGCCGCCGAGCACCAGCCGGCGCTCGTGATCCTGAGCCACTACCCGGCGGGCGTCTCGGAGGGCGCCAAGGGCGTCGCGCTCGTGGGCAAGGGCATCGTGTACGACACGGGCGGCCTCTCGATCAAGACGGGCGGCTTCATGGTCGGCATGAAGCGCGACATGGGCGGCGCCGCCGGCCTGCTCGCGGCGTTCCAGGCCGCCGTACTCGGCAAGAACACGACCGACAAGACGCCGCTCCACGCGCTGCTCTGCATCGCCGAGAACTCGGTGGGCCCGCTCGCGACGCGCCCCGACGACGTGCACACGTTCTACTCGGGCAAGACCGTCGAGGTGAACAACACGGACGCCGAGGGCCGCCTCGTGCTGGCCGACGGCGTCGCCTACGCCGTCAAGCACCTGAACCCCAAGGTGCTCGTCGACATGGCGACGCTCACGGGCGCGCAGGGTATCGCCACAGGCATGAAGATCGCCGCGATCTACACCAACGACGACGACCTCGAGCGCTTCGCGATCAAGGCCGGCAAGCTCTCGGGCGACCTCGTGCACCCGGTGCCGTACGCGCCCGAGTTCTTCCGCTCCGAGTACAAGAGCGCGGTCGCCGACATGAAGAACTCGGTCAAGAACCGCACGAACGCCCAGGTGTCGTGCGCTGGCCAGTTCATCGGCAACCACCTGGGCGACTACGAGACCTCGGGCAAGTGGCTTCACGTCGACATGGCGTACCCGGTCAAGACCGACGACGACGAGCGCGCCACGGGCTTTGGCGTCGCGCTCATCCAGTCGCTGCTCAAGGAGGTCGACCAGGCCGGCTGGTAAGGTGGTGAGAGGCCACGGGCCAGTTCACACGAGTCGCGCGGTATCCCTCTTTGTGTGCGATAACTGAAAATGTCAAACAGTGAAAACCCTCGAAGCGGTGAGAGCCATTGTGTGTATCCTGGACACTCTTGATGCAACGTCATCGCTCTGGTTTTGCCTGTAGAGCACGCAGCGTCTCGGCGAGTTGTTCGGCGGCCTTTGCGTACAGCTCCCGCGCTGACCCCAGCGAGGCTTCGGGCTCGCCCAACGCGTTACCGGCGCCGCGGATCAAGGCTTCAACACCGCGGAGACGCAAGTCAAGGGACGGCAGAGAAGCCGACGACACCGCAGGCGCTGAGCGCTGGGCAGCAGGCGTCGGTCCTCGCGAGAGGGAGGCAAGGGCGATTTGTGCGTCGAAGCAGCGTTCCTGCTGCTGTGCCCACGCACGCTTGGTCTCATCGAGTTGCGCGTCGAGACGGCGCCTTTCATCCTCGTGCTGGTTGCTCGCCACCAAGGTCTCGTGACTTACTGGTACTTGACGCTGGGACTTGCTTGCCACGCGTAGCGCACTGCTGAAATCGTAGTCTGTCTATGGATCGTATTAGGGGTCTTTTCGAGAAGTAGCCCTATCAGGATATCACACAGTACCCGAGGAAGCGCGGCGTGGTCGAGCGGGTCGGCGCGTGCGTCCACGGGGACAAGCGACGCGAGCACCCGCCGCGGGCGATCCAGCGCGCGCGTCATGCGGCGGCTTCAGGGCGCGTGGGGTCGCGTTGGTGCGTGGGTTTCTATTCACGGCAGCGGGTTCCACAAGCGCGTCCCAAATCGTTCAGACCAAGTGAGACACACACTGCTTTCCATGTTTGAGGCGGAGAGGTACGGAGAGCATCCCGAGTCCAAGTCCTAGCTCTCTTGACCGAGTTGACTTATGCTACCTGACGTAGACCGCGCAGCAAACGCACATGTTGGCCACAGCACGTCCGGCAAAGAGTCCCGGCAGAAAGCGTTTGAGCTCTTCGCTCGTGCGCAGCGGGATGCCGTTCACGATCTCCCAGAGGCAGCACGCCGTGTCGATGGCCAGCTCGACTGCGATCTGTAGCAGCACGAGAGTGACGCGACCCGAGTTTGAGACGGGCGGCGCGTCCATCGAGGCTGCGCTCGACTGGATCGTCCACGAGAACCGCGGGTGTCCATTCAGACAATAAAAGATCACAAGCGACGACACGATGGCGATGTACTCGGAGCACATGTCGGCGTAGATCTCGGCCGCGGTGAACTGGAACAGAAGTTGCGTCATCTTATCGTGGACCAACTGCGAGGGCATCCGCTTGGCGGTTCGCAGGCGCGCGAAGAGCGTCACTCGGATCGGCGCCGTGCCACCCACTGGAACAACCGTCGACTCGGAACGCGGTCGCGGCGAAATGGTCACTGTTGATGGCTCGACGCGCGTGCTGCCGACCTCGTGGCGCACGCGCCAGACTTTGAAAAGCCGCATGAGCGGCTCGACGACCTCCAGTACCACGACGCTCGTGATCGAGACCGAGCCCGTCACGCGGAGCAGCGCGATACGCACTTGAGTGCCGATCATGACCGTCGGCACGGATGTGAGCACGTACAGCTGTCGAACGTAGATCTTCTGTCGGCGTGTGACGATCCGCAGCAGCACCTTCATGATGACCACGCGGAGGAGAATTGAGGCGACGCTGAACACCACGAATGTCTCTTCGTTCTCGAGCTTCAAGCGGCTGGAGAGGTGGACGTAGATCGAGGCGGCGACCACGCACAGGAAGAAGCCAAAGTCATTGACGTAGGCCCTCGCAATGCGCCTCCACGTCAAGCTGGCTTTCGATGAAGGTATTTGACTTCGCGCGAGCCCCTCGACCGTCTCGGTGCGATAATGCGTGCGTGCCGCGACGTCCAACACGGCCAAGTAGAACTGCATGGCGAACGAGCTCGCGTAGAAGCAGAGCGCGAACGGCCTCCAGTGATCGCTGGGTGTCGTGCTCGCGACGGTCACGCCGACGATCCACGCACCAGACAAGAGGTCATAGGCCCACGTCGCTCGCAGGATCCGCGTGAGCCAAAAGCGGTGTGACTGCACGCGATCCGGCGCGCGGATCCACCGGTGTTTCGCGAGCGGTGCGCTGAAGCCCAGCGCCAGAGACACGCCGAAGAACAGACTCAGGTACACCATGTCAGCGGCGAGAAACGCGACGCGCGATTGGTCCACCGGCGCCCGGCCCGACCAGAAGAAGCCCAGCGCGCACAGCAGCGTGATAGCGAACGCCACGGCGCCGCTGACGATCGACTGCGACATGATCTCGCCGACCGTGCGGACCGCTTCCAGCAACGCGCGCGCTTTGCCGCTCCCACTCAGGGAGGGCGTCAAAGGGGCCAATAGGGGGATCGCGGTGTTGGCTTGCTCTGTCGACCGGCAAAGTCAGGCGATAAAAGTAAGTCGCTTTTTAGACGACGAGACAATCAGTACCGCGATCTCTGACTCACGACGACTCGGTACTGACGAAGGCAGAACAAGCAACAACGGAGCTGTCGACACGACCAACGAGCGCGGTGGGCGCTGGGCAACAGGCGTCGGTCGTCACGATACGGAAGCGATCGCGATATGTGCGTCGAAGAAGTGTTCAGGTTGATGCGTCCAGATGGCGTCTTTCGTCCTCGTGCTGGTTGCACTTCAAGCATCCTCGTTACGAGCGAGTGGTACGTGACGTTGGGATTTGCTTGCCACACACAGCGCGCTGCTGAAACCAAAGTCTGTCTGAGGATGTCATTAGGAAATGTCTTTGCAAGACTTGAATCGGTCATGATCTTGCTCATTACCCGAGGCAGCGTGGCGTGGTCGAGTGGGTCGGTGGAAGTGTCGACCTCGACCGGAGCGAGAGATGCGAGCATACGCCGCGGGGCGATCAAGTGAGCGAGTCATGAGGCGGCGGCCTCTGCGTGCGTTCGTCCCGATGCAATGCGATTACAACCGCAAATGTCCGTGACGGCGTGCATTTCTATTGACGGCATCGAATATCCTCCGCGTTGATCGGACCAAGTGAGGCACTAACGGATATTACTGCGTGTCTGTGAGGCGGTCGAGACAAGTGGCTATCGCCGAGGGCGAGAAGGCAAGGGCCACAAGCTTTCGTGCGACCGAACTGACACGTTTATCCTCACGTTCGACAAGGACAATCGGGCAAGTGCCCTACAAGACAACGCGTGCATCTTTCTCCGTGTCGATCTTATCGGTACGGTCGGAAGGGATCGCTCACTTGGTTGTGCGCTAATGATAGCTGTATTCGATGGGCCGAGAACCGTAGGTTTTCGTTGTCTCCCGTCGCAGTGAATCCCAGGGTCAGCGTCGCGTCCGGCGCAATCTCGACCACCGATATCTCTTCTCGGTTGCCCGGGCCGCGCGGCATGCAGCGAGAGTAGCCGCTTCTTTTCAGCGCATAATGGACCCAGAGCGTATCCACGGACGCGACCGTCCTTCGGGGCCTCGGTGTGTCGCGTCTGTGCGGGAGGTGAGGCTCCCGTCGCGTGCTCAACTGTGGAAGTCGCTGGCGACACTCAAGGTGTACATGGACTCGCTCAAGATGGTGTTTCTCATGGTGCGGCAATCGCTGTTCAGCGGTGCAGTTGCACTCGCCTCGAATCTCGTCTTCACGCAGGGCATGTTCTGGATGGGCAAGGCGCCTGACCGACAAAGTTATTCAGAGTTCGTTGTCGCAACGATGGTCAACGTGAGCCTGGTCATCGCGCTCGCGATGGTGCTGGCCCATAGCGCGCCGCTCGCGAAGTTCCACCACACGAGTCGTCCCGACGTGCAGCGCTCACCGCTGTTCTGGTTCTGGCTGGTTCTCCGCAGTTCCAGCGTGCATTGCGTGGTCTCCACGGTTCTCGTGGCCTTGATCGCGTACGCCATCACGTTTACGGACCCTGCGTGGTACTCGTACCAGCTCCAGTTCTACGCGGGCTCACTCGTGATCAACTACTGCACGGCGGCGATCGACATCTCGGCCCGGTCAGTCTTCCAGTCGCAGACCGTGGAGGGGTTTGCGCTGGGCCACGTGAACCGTTTGCCGCTGTGGAGGCGGCTCGTATCGGCATACTGCAAGGACTTTGGCTTCGTGATCGCCGTGTTTATCGCGTCTGCGTACATCCACGTCTCGAGTCAGCTCCAGCTCGACAGCCAGTACGGGCTCATAGTCTTCAGCCTCGCGTCCATGAGCTTCCGCATCGTGACCATGAGGATCACGCGCATTTTCATCCTGCGGCTCAAGAAAGTACATGTCCGCGTGCTGTACGTGCTCACGACCGTGCCCACAGTGCTCATCAACACGCAAGTCCGCGTCGCGCTGCTGCGCGTGCAGGCCAACGTGTCCATGACGGGCGTCGTCGTGCTCGCGCTGATCGAGCCCGTGATGCGATTCTTCAAAGTGTGGAGTGTGCGCCAGGAGATCCTCCACAAGGCTCCAGCGACCTCAAGACCCAGAGCCCGTCTCGCCCTCTTCTCCTTCCACGCCTCACCACCTCCAAGACGGTCGCACTCCCCCGCGACGAACGCCATTGCGGTGATGCCCTCGTCTACGGCCGAGGCGGTCAAGCCCGTCGCTGGCCCGGGACCGCCTGTGGTCGCCGACTCGCACCGTTGGGCCAGACGACTACTACAGTTCACGGCCGCCGAGATCCACGCCGACATGTGCTCCGAGTACATCGCCATCGCGTGCTCCATGTCGATCTACTATTGCCTCGAGGGCAACGCCAAGTTTGCGTGGAACGCCGACGAAAAGGGGATCGGAAGCGGCGGCGGCGGCGGGAGGGCCACGGTCGCGAGCCGCGTGGAGCTCGTGCTCGTGCAGCTGATCGCCGAAGTGGCGGTGGACTTTGCGTGCTGCGTGTGGGAGCTCGTGAACGGCATCCCGCTGCGCACCGCGCCCGGGCTCAACGGCTTCCTCGGCGTGGTCTTCGCGGGCTGCGCCGTCACCAACATTGCGCTGTGCTGCTCGTTCTACTTGCGCCCAATGTGAGTCACAGAGAGGCGCAACTTTCGCGCTCCTCGCCGTCTAAAAATGCGGCTTGCTTTTTCTCGGCGGCCGCTGAGTTCGCTGATAAGCACCACGGGGATCGCCGACTGGAACGCTCGACAACCCCCACGCAGGGGGGGTGGCATGGCACGCGCGCTGCTGGACGCCGTCCACGCGGTCGGTGAGGTGTTGTCGCAGTCGCTCATCAGCGGCTCCGTGGCGTTTGCGATCACGCTGCTGTGCGCGCTGGGCTTCTTCTGGTCCGGCCGCCCGCCGGCGCAACAAACACGCGTCGAGTTTCTCGTCGCCGACATGGTCTACCTGGGCCTGTTTTTCAGCGTGTCACTGATCCTGGGCTTCAGCGCGCCGCTCGCGAAACACCGGTGGGTCCGCGCGCCGGATCGCGCGCCGTCGCACCGCTTTTGGCTCGCAAGGCTCGTGCGAGCGACGTGGGCCTACGGCCTCTTGGCCGCTGCGTGGATCGTCGGCGTGACCGTCGCGAGCACGACGCTCAGCGATCACTGGAAGCCGTTCGCGCTCCACTTTTACGGAAGCGCGCTCGCTGTCCAGTTCTACTTGGCTGTGGTGGACGTCGCGGCGCGCACGCTCTACCGCACCGAAACTACTGAGGGGCTCGCGCGAAGTCGACCACCCTCCAGGAAGCCCAGCTCGATGTGGAGGCGGATCACAAGGTCCTACGTGGATAACATCGGTTTTCTGCTATCCGTGTACGCCGCCTCGATCTACATCCACCTCTCGAGCCGCTTGAATCTTGAGAACCAGGAGACGTTCGTGGTGTTCAGCGTCGCGTCGATCCTCCTGCGCGCGGGCGTCATGAAAGTGCTGCTCTGGATCGTCACACGCAGGCAGAAGATTCATATCCGACTGCTGTATGTGCTCACGTCTGTGCCGACGGTCATGATCGGCACTCAAGTACGTGTCGCGCTGCTGCGTGTGATGGGCTCGGTATCAGTCACGAGTGTCGTGGTGCTCGCCCTCGTCGAGCCGCTCATGCGGTTGGTCAAAGTCTGGCGCGTGCGCCGTGAGATCGAAGGCACGCGCGTTGGAACAGCAACAACAACTACGGCGGTGATCTCGTCGTCGCGCCCGCGATCCGAGTCGAGGATCGTACCGAGTGACGTCCCCAAGTCGATCCGTGTGAAGCCCTCCGTGCGCCGGCGAAGCGTCAAGCGGATGCCCTCGAGGCTGGACCAGGGCATGACGGCGCAACTCCTCCTTCAGTTCACCGCGGCCGAGATCCACGCCGACATGTGCTCCGAGTACATCGCCATCGCGTCGTCGCTGGCGATCTTCTATTGCCTCAGCGGACACCCGCGGTTCTCGTGGACGATCCAGTCAAGCACGACGTCGGCGGACGCGCCGCCTGTCTCCCCCTCGGGGCGCTTCGAGCTCGTGCTGCTCCAGATCGCTGTCGAGCTGGTGATCGACACGGCGTGCTGCCTGTGGGAGATCGTGCACGGCATCCCGCTGCGCACGAGCAAAGAGCTCAACCGCTTCCTGTCAGGGCTTTTCGCAGGGTGTGCCGTGACCAACATTTGCGTGTGCTGCGCGATCTACGTCAGGTAGCTAGGGCTCACTCCGGGAAGGAGGTCCCGCAGAGGGAGCGCGCCGATGGGGAATGAGATGCGATCCACCGCATATCCAACGCCAGTTCTGTTCGCTTAGTCCGACGACCAGCTCGAATAGGTTGCACTCCACGGACGTGAGGGCGTCGATGGGCTCTTGAACAACCCAGGGCGAATTTCAACACAGCCCTAGAGGTGCTGAGTTGATAGAACAGCGGAGACGTTAGCGTTCAGGACGGAAGCGTTGTTAATGGAGTTACTCGCTGACCATCAGACACACGTACGCACACACGCACACTGCGATGAAACAAAGAGAGAATACCTTGTGTTTGATCCCCGAGGACGCTTAGTTCTTGACCGCCGCGCGGATGCCGAACGCGATGGCCGCGAGCAGCGCGACGAACGCGAGCAGCTTGCCGATGCGCATCTGCGTGCGCGTGATCGGGTAGAGCACCACGCGGAGCACCTTCTCCGACGTGGGCGAGTACGGCGCGTAGCGCTGCGCCAAGTCCAGCAGGCTGTACTTGTACATGACCGACTTCTTGTGCGAAAACGCGTCAAAGCCCGCGCGTCCGTGGTACGCGCCGTTGCCCGACGTGCCGACGCCGCCGAACGGCAAGTGGCTGTTCGCGAGCTGCATCATCGAGTCGTTGATGACCATGCTGCCCGACGTGGTCTCGAACGCCACCTTCTTCTTGTTGCGCGCGCTCGTGCTGTAGAGGTAGAGCGCGAGCGGCTTGTCGCGCTTGGTCACAAACTTGATCGCCCAGTCGAGCTCGCCGGCGCGGTAGTAGTAGATCGGCAGGATCGGGCCGAAGAGCTCCTCGCGCATCGCGGCGCTCGAGAGGAAGCCGTCCAGGTCCGCCTTGAAGTTGACCAGCGTCGGCTCGATGTAGCGCTCCTTCTCGTCCATCGCGCCGCCGTGCGTAATGCGCGCAGAGTCGGCCTTGACCACGTTCGCGAGCCGCGTGAACATGCGGCTGTTGACCACGCGGCCGTAGCAGTCGCTCTGGAGCGGGTCCTTGCCGTAGAACTGCGTGATCGTGCGCTCGAGCGCGGCCACGAGCTTGTCGCCCACGCGCTCGTCCACGAGCACGTAGTCCGGGCGCACGCAGGTCTGGCCGGCGTTCGTGAACGCGCCCCACGTGAGGCGGCGCGCCGCGAGGTCAATGTCCACGGTCTCATCGACAATTGCCGGACTCTTGCCGCCGAGTTCGAGCACAGTCGGCGTGAGGTGCTCGGCGGCGGCGCGCGCGACGATCTTGCCCAGGAAGCAGCCGCCTGTGGCGAAGATCAGATCGTAGCGCTCGCGCAACATGGCCTTGGTCTCCTCGACGCCGCCGTACACGTAGCGCACGAAGCGCTTGTCCATGTACTTGTCAAAGAGCTGGATGAACACGTTGTTGAGGAAGCGCGTGGTGTCGTCGCCGGGGAGGCGCACAACCGCGCAGTTGCCCGCGGCGAGCGCCGAGATGAGCGGCGTGATGAGCAGGTTCACCGGGTAGTTCCACGTGCCGATGATGCAGACCACGCCGAGCGGGTCCTTGTGGACGTACGAGAGGCCCGGGAGGTTGGCGATGTTGGTGCCCACGAGCTGCGGCTTGGCCCAGTCCTCAAGATAGTCCAGGTGCTCCTGGATCTCGGCCACGGTGGTCGCGATCTCGCACGCGAACGACTCGGTCGGGTGCTTGTGCAGGTCCTTCCACATGGCCTCCTTGAGCAGCGGCTCGCCCTCGCGCATGAGCGTCTGCAGCTGCCGCAGCAGCGCGCGGCGCTGCTTGAGGTCGCGCGTGGCGCCCGTCTCGAACGACGCGCGCAGCTCCGCGACGTCGCGCGCCGTGTCCTGCTTGGCCACGTCCGGGAACGCGTCCGTGAGCGCCGTGCTGTTCATGGTGGTGTTGGGAAGCGAAGAAGAGGAAGCGGGCGTGTCTTCGAGCACGGCGATGTACTTGTGATCCCGAGGTAGCTCCTCATGGTCGAGCGAAGGGGTCAGCAGGGTCGCAGAACCGTCGGTTTTAGGAGACGACATGTTGCTGAATCAGTAGATGCGGGTAGTGTGACACGTTGAAAGGGCGGAGAGTACTGACGTAGTGTGTTGTAACGGCGACTAATCCAGTAGGGCGGTTAGGATTAGACCTCCGATGGGTTTGGCGCTCGTGGGAAGGCGGAATCGGAAGTGTGGCCGATGTTCAGACGAGGAGTGCGTCTAAAAATCGAATTCGCAGCGACTACAACAAACAGACAGAGGCACGGCGCTGCCGAGATGTGGTGGCAAAGCCTGTTGTAGAGAGCGCAGAACGCCTGGCGTCCCGTGTGAGCTTCGGTTGGCCTTTGGAACCGCCGAGTATACGCCACGGGAAAGTGCCGCTATCACGGGATTGCTGGATCACGCTGTTTTTCAGCCAATCATAACGAATATGGTCTAAACATCCGCCAATTGCAGGACCGGAATGGGTTCAACCAGATCAGCTTTCCCTGCTTGAAGACTCTCTGGATCAGGACCACGCGATCGTGTCTTCATTGCGATGTGGAATGGACTGTGCGCGTTCGGCCGTGCGATATACCGGTACCGGTACCGGGTACGCCGGGTACGCCCAGTGCATGGAGGACACCAACCGCGGTTGTCGGTTTGTGACCGCCGTTGACTTCAGGGCTTGGAGCGTTCGCGAGGATAGACGCACAGTTCGGAAGGGCCTGTCCCCACTCCACCACCCTCCTGTTTCCAGGACACGCTTCCAATTTCTCAGCTCGATAGCTCGAAAGCATCCGTCTCCCCCTCGCACCTCTACATCAATGATCCGATGTTTGGTGGCGGTCTTCTAAAGAAGAGCAAAGCCATTGGGGCTGCATGCGAGCTCAACCACGCACCTCACCTTTTGTTTGGTACTGTACGCCAGGATTAACGTAAGTCAACGTGATGGTCCAATCCTTCCGATGGTCTGCCCAGCCACCAACCCACTGCATACAGGCGACCTGGAAGCTGTCCTTCAACATGACGTGAAGTTCCAGGGTGGCGACTTCCGCCACAAGTTGAAGCTGAAACGATCTCACCGTTTTGTGGATATTTGGGCAACTGTATCACCTTGTTTTGGAAATGATCTGCTCAGGTGGTCGAAGTGAGTCGACCAGCGTCGGGCGACGCAATCTCGCCTGGCGCGGTGACGCAATGCGCCGGCGCCCATGTTGTCATCGCTGACATCACCGCACAAAAGCCTGGTCCGACCGCTATTGTGTGTGCAATGGCCCCAGTCGCCCTCCCTGGGCGACGCCGGGTCCAGCGTTGCGTTTCGTTTCGATGGCCGAAAAAGACCGTGCAGATTCGACACCCTGAAGTGTGTTCGCAATCCGTGGGCCCAGTCGAGTCGACCTCCCAAACGTGGCCGGCGACGTCACAGGGAGCCGACACTCACACACACGCATCGTCGACCAGCGCAAAACCACAATCCAGCCACCACAGGGGCGACTCTTCTGTCCGGCGCTGGGTTCCGTGCTGCCTCGGTCACTTTTCGAATCCACACGCACGACCGCTTCCATCTCACCCGCCTCTGAAAATAGCCATGGCGACGCCGCATTTCCTCTCCCGTTATGAGGACGATTCCTCAGCAGCCCACACTGGTCGCGACCAGACTGATGCGCCGACGAGTACTGTGCCGGCCTGCGATGCCGCCTTCGTGAAGGACGAGACAAGCGAGCGCTTCTACCCGCTGCCCGTGTTCGCGGACTTGATCCGCGCCTCGTATGTTGCGAATGGACAGAGCATGGTGGCGCCGCTGCCGTCGCTGGCCAAGACCTCCATTGGATTCCTTCTCGATAGCGCGCGCAAGCAACAAGACACCGCTGTCACATCCGCAAATGAGCTACCCGACGGCTCTCTCGAACCAGTGCGCGCACCCCCTCACACCAGTAAGTGACCGCTCCTGATTTCTCAGCATTGCGCATGGGATGAAGCATCTAACATGCGTATTTTGTCTGCAGGCGACGACGAAGAGGCGTACGGGCGGACTAGCATCTCCAGCATGGGGTCATCCCCGACGCTCTCGCCACGTGACTCGGTCTCGGGCGACTTGTCCAAGCGCAAGACCCGCCCGGCGAGCCGCACGTGCAAGTTTGAGAACTGTAACCAGTACGTCGTCGACCACGGCCTCTGCGTTCGCCACGGGGTGCGTGCTCTTCCTGATGGGTCGCTACGTTTCGATCCCGTGTGCTCACAAAGCTCTGATTCGTTTCACTAGGGCGGCAAGCGCTGCACGATGGAGGGCTGCACGTCGCGCGCCAAGCACTATGGGCGCTGCTGGCGCCATGGCGGCTCGATGGAGTGCAAGATCACGGGCTGCGTGAACCGCGCCAAGTCGCGCGGCTACTGCTGGTCGCACGGCGGCGGCACCAAGTGCAAGTCGGACGACTGCGAGAAGATCGCCATCTCCAACGGCCTCTGCTGGGCCCACGGCGGCGGCAAGCGCTGCGGCGCGCCCGGCTGCATGAAGCAGGCGTACGAGCGCACGGACAACCTCTGCAACAGCCACTTCCAGAAGGTCAAGAAGGAGCAGCTCGCGCGGCACTAGGTGATATCCTCCTCCATCACTTTATTTATCAACACAGTTTAGGATGCGATGGAATCCAGTAAACCAACCCATGGAGCTGGTGCCGTCCAGAAGAATCTCTCATGCTGGATAGACCACAGATAGACCCTTGCGACGTCCAACAGCATTGTACTCCGGCGGTAGAGTGTGTGCTTCTGGCGATGACGCCGACCAGAGTGGGCGACTCCGTCATGCGACCACCAAACCGGTCTGCTTTGTCTCTGGACCACACCTCGGAAAGGGCTAGGGGAGCCAACGTTCCAGTCGAAGCGACTTGTGCAGCGCACCCTGGCTTGTCTTTGCACTTGAACTTCCTGCAAAGTTCCAGGGCTTTCCTCCTGGAACTTGTGATTCGAAAACACGGTGATTCGTGCTCTGATGAGGTAAAACACGGCACACACTGGCGGATCAGCGATCACCAATGAAAAACCGGTCGTGAAACCGGTACTTTGATGCCGTGTGGCTCGTCGCTGAGGCCGACCGAGGACGATTCCTGCAGCAAACCTGTGGTACATATTAATCTAGTACAATAGTGATAAATCAACCGGAAATCACAAGTGTGAACACTGATATAACGCTGCTTCAACGATGATGCCAGCGGCTCCCATGACAGAATCAGCCTCGCCTCAGCTCTCTTCCCAGGGAACGCTGAGCTGTCATACCTTCTGTGCTGAGACCTCCCACTGGAGATATTTGTCCGCCCCTCGCCGTCGTGACAGGCGGCTTACTGGATCAACGCGCTTCCCGCGCCATGCGGCCCGTCAACCAGACTGGCGAGCCGTCTCCTCCCTCGTCGTAGGGACGAACCAAGAAGAAGGACGAGCCCACGTCCTCTGTGTCTCCCGATTCCGTTCCCTCCCCCCACAGGATCGAGCGCTGGCCGACGGCATCGACCACAATCCAATCTGCACTCTTCAAGCGCATCAACACACCAACAGACCAGCCTTCCAACTCGATCAAAGCAGCCATGTACGGATCCTCGGAGCTCACGGACGCGTTCCCGGACGTGACCAAGCAGGACATCGCGCGCAACGTGACCGAGCTGCGCGAGACCTTCAAGTCGGGCGCCACGCGCGACCTCAAGCAGCGCCGCGCGCTGCTGCAGCAGATCGGCCGCGTGCTCACCGAGGGCGAGGCGCTGATCAAGGCCGCGATCTGGAAGGACCTCCACAAGCACCCGACAGAGGCCTACCTCTACGAGCTCGGGCTCACCAAGGTCGAGCTGCAGGAGCACCTCGACTACATGGAGGACTGGGCCGCGCCGCAGCGCGTGAGCACGAACCCAGCCAACCTCCCGGGCCTCTCGTACATCCACAAGGACCCGCTGGGCGTGGTCTGCGTGATCGGCACGTGGAACTACCCGATCAACTTGCTCTTCACGCCGCTCATCTCGGCGATCGCTGCCGGCAACTGTGTCGTCGTGCGCCTCCCGGGCGACGACACGGCGCGCTACATGAACAACGCGCTCATCTCGCTCTTCGACAAGTTTGTCGACAAGCGCTTCGTGCGCTACGTGTACGGCGGCGTCGAGGAGACCAAGGCTATGCTGCGCGAGCGCTACGACCTCATCTTCGCCACGGGCGGCTGCTTTTTGGGCAAGATCGTCGCGCGCGCTGCGGCCGAGCACCTCACGCCGGTGGTCTTGGAGCTGGGCGGCAAGAGCCCTGCGATCGTCGACGAGACGGTCGATATTGAGCTCGCGGCGCGCCGCATCACATGGGCGTCCTTCATGAACGCCGGCCAGACCTGCGTGCGCCCGGACTATGTCCTTGTGGACGAGCGAGTGGGTGACAAGCTCGTCGCCGCGATCCAGCGCTACCTCGTGCAGTTCTTCGGTGCGAACGCGCAGGAGAGCGACAGCTTTGGCCGTCTCCCGAATGCGCGCATGTTCAACCGCCTGAAGGAGGTGCTCGAGAACGACAAGGCCCGCACGACCTATGGCGGCGCCTCGGACGCGTCGGAGAACTACATCGAGCCGACGCTGTTCAACTTCAAGACGGACCTCGAGGGCTTCACATCGAGCGCCGTGATGGAAGCCGAGCTCTTTGGCCCGATCCTGCCGATCTACTACTACCCGGCGGGCCGTCTACAGTGGGCCATCGACTACGTGAACGACCACGAGAAGCCGCTCGCGCTCTACTTCTTCTCGACCAAGTCGAGCAACAAACAGAAGGTCGTGACCGAGACCTCGTCGGGCAGCATGGTCGTAAACGACGCGATCATGCAGCTGAGCAACACGGAGCTACCGTTCGGCGGCGTCGGCATGTCTGGCAACGGCGCCTACCACGGCCGCGTGGGCTTCGACGCGTTCTCGCACACCAAGGCCGTCATGTACAAGTACAGCCTGCTCGACTTGCCGCAGCGGTACGCGCCATACACGCCCGCGGCCGAGGCCGTGCTGCGCGTCGCGCTGTACCCGTTCTCGCGCGCGCAGCTGCGCACGGCCAACGTCGCGCTGTACGCCGCCAGCGTCGCGGCGATCGGCTTCGCGATCAAGTCGGCGCTGAAGAAGTAGACGCCTCACAAGGCAAGGCTACTTGCTATCTTTACCTGTGCCGTATAACATGTCTCCTCTTCTTCCATTCTGCGCACTCTCTTTACTTGGTTCGTCGAGGATGAATCTCTGATTTCTCAGTGCGCTCTGCCCAGGATCCTGTACCTTCACCCTTTATCTGTTTTGTCGAGCTTGGTTGGTTGAGCATACTGCTAGTAGTTCGCTTTCTTCCAGTGCGTTCGGTCCAGGGCCCTGTCCGCTTTCACACGCGAAGAAATATCATTCATGGGGGAAAACACGTTGTGTCTTCATGATTTTTTCTTCTCTTTCTACCGTGGGGCTCGAGCTGTGATCTACATAAAGTCGTCGTAGTCGTCGTAGCCACGGCCGGCGCCCGCGCCGCCCACGTCGTCCAGCTCGCCCATGTCACGCTCGACGTTGGCGTAGCCCTGTCGGCCCGAGGCCTTCTTCTTCTTGGCCTTGGGCTTGGCGGCCGCGATCTTCTCGTTCTTGATCACGTTGATGATCGTCGTGAGGTCCTTGAGGTCGTCCGCCGTGAGGTTCACCGAGCCCTGATAGCAATGACAAAGCACATGAGATCACTGGTTCCACAATCACGAGCCAATTGCCAAATCAAGAACGTACCCGCGTGACGAGCACCTTCATGGTCTCGAGCGCGTACTTGGCGTTGGACTGCACAATGCGGCTCGCCACGACCTCGCCGAGCTTCTCGTGGTCGGCCAGCGACATGAGGCGCATGCCGTTGATCGCCGATTCCATGTCGCCGTCCTGCGCCGAGGCCGCGTCCTTCTTGGCCGACGGCGCGAACGCGTCCAGCGCGGCCTCGAGGTCGGCCTCCTCGATCGAGGCCTTCTCGCGGGCCTTGCGCTCGGCCTCGGTCTCGTTGGCCTGCTGCGCCAAGCGCGCCTTGGTCATCGCGATCTCGAGCGCGCGCTTCTCCTCCTGCTCCTTGAGCTTCATCTTCTTGAGGTGCTTGGGCTTGAGCGGGCCCTTGGGGCCGCTCTCGTCCTCGCCCGCCGCCTGCGGCGCCGCGACCTCCTCCTCCTCCTCTTCCTCGTCCTCCCAGCTCGCCATCACCTTGGGCTGGTTCGCCGCAAGACTATAGCACGTCACACACGGTCATAGACGTCAGTATCCCAGCATTTCCGGTGGCTTCCACGACCATCGATGGGACTTACTCCGGCACCTCAAACTCGTCATCATCTGAGATGGGGCGGTTGGCAGACACATCATTCAGCAGCGTTAGACGACGGACTATTGACGACACACACAGAGGGCTCTAAAAGACCCGACCAACCCCAGGAGTCCATGTTTCCTCGCGTCTATTTCGTTGGCAGTGTGTTGGTCGGCTTGCCCGTTCTCCCCTCCGACGTCACTTTCCAAGCCATTGGTGGGAAAGTGTGCCCGAATGATGGTACCATTTAGTAACGTGGTACACATTATTTTGTCCCCAAATAGGAATATGTACCCAGATTAAGGTCGACAACCTCAAAATCGGTTCCACCACACAACACTGCGGTCATCGCAGTCGCATATCTTTGGCCTGAAAGCTAGCGGCTGAGACCATGGTTGCGCGAGCGTTTCTCCGTGGGATGGCGGCCACGCGCCACACCAGCGCCTCCGCGCGCGTCCAGTCAAAGCGCCAATTCCGTCGGTACGCGCTCATCCAAATCTCATCTCGATTAGCGTCCTATAGCGCTGCCTACGAACCTCCGCATCTGACGCATAATTTCACGCGTGCATCGCAGCTTCGCGTCCACGGCGCCGCCCAAGGAGGAGCCGGCGTCCTCGTCGGGCAACATCTTCACGCGCGACTGGAAGGTTCCGGCGACGCTGGGCTTCGCGCTCATCGGCTTCTTGCAGTTCAACCACCTGACGCACCCGACCGAGGAGGAGCGCCGTTCGCACCCGGCGCCCGCGGTCCAGCGCCTGCCCGGCGAGCCCACGAGCTTCGAGCACTCGATGGCCACCGAGCGCCAGCTGCAGTCGCTCAAGCTGCTGCCGTACCGCGCGGCCTCGCGCCTCTGGGGCCAGGTCCACGACAAGGAGCTGTGAGTTTGCCTCTCGGAGCTCTTGGAATATGAGGTATCTAATCAGGACATTGTGGGTGTATGTTTTAGGCCGACATGGCTGCGCGTGCCGCTGTACAAGGCATGGACGGCCGTGTTCGACTGCAAGCTCGATGAGATGAAGTTCCCGATCGAGTCGTATGTGAACCTGGGCGAGTTCTTCTCGCGCCCGCTCAAGGACGGCACGCGCGTCTGGGACGTTGACGCCAAGCATATGCCGAGCCCTGTTGACGGCCGCGTCGCTTCGATTGGTGTGGTCGACAACACCTCGGGTATCCCCGTGTTGGAGCAGATTAAGGGCGCACGGTACCGCCTCGATGAGTTCCTCGGCGACCTGCCGGCGTTTTTTCAGGGCAAGGCGCCGCCGAAGGGCAAGAAGCTCTTCCACTGCGTGATCTACCTCGCGCCGGGCGACTACCACCGCATCCACTCGCCCGTGGACTGGACTGTGGCCGAGCGCCGCCACTTCCCCGGTAACCTGTTCCCGGTGAACACCACTGCCGTGCGTCTGATTCCGAGTCTGTTCGTGGAGAACGAGCGCGTCGCGCTGATCGGCAAGTGGGCCCACGGGTACTACTCGCTGACGTCTGTCGGCGCGACGAACGTCGGCTCGATCGCGCTCACCCACGAGCCGGACTTCCGATCCAACACCAAGGACCAGGACGCGCTCGTGGGCAAGTGCCTCACGAAGAAGTACGATGCGCCGTACAAGTCTTCCCGTGGCGATGAGATCGCCCAGTTCAAGGTGAGTTTATCGTTGGCCCATTTCGCGTGGGAAAGAAAATGGCTGTTACTGACGTTGTTGTTGGCATGTGTTCGCAGCTCGGCTCGACAGTGGTGCTGGTATTCGAGGCCCCCGAGGACTTTAAGTTCACGGTGAAGCCCGGCGAGAAGCTGCGTCTTGGCACGTCGATCGGCGAGTTCATCAAGGCATAGACGGAACGAAAGATAATAGCTCACGACGAAGATTGAGCGTAAAAGAACGAGTCTCATGGGATATTTCCGGGCATCGCCAATGTCAATCTACGTGATCGAGAGACAACATAACTTCGGCGGCTCTGTTGTCTGTGATATGCTCCGTCTCAGGGGGCAGCTGCGCCTGAATGATCGCAAACGCGGTGATAGGCGCCTCGCCGCCCCCGTTGGTCGCCTCAAACTCAAAGCCGTGAATACAGTTTGTCGGGTCCTCATCATCCCGGCCGTCGTCCATCTGAAGCCACAAGCGTTCAGCCCTGTTAGCCGTGCCGAACGCTTGAGTCGTTTGCAAGTTCGTTTGGAAACGCACGGCCACGAGGCGCTTGTCGAAGATGTCGACGCCGACAGCTTGGATGCGCTCGCCCTCCACCAGGACAAACCACTGCTCCTGCCCGGTATGTTCAAACGACCCGGGATATCGCACGATCCGGTCGTATTCCTTCGCGGTGACGATGCGAACTCGCTCAACTGAGGTGTTTGTCGTCTTGATCACGATCGCGCGGGGCGGGTCCGCCCACGTGAGATACTTGGCGACCCACGCTTTCGGCAAGTTGTCGATAATCACCCGCTTGACAGCGCCACGCCTCGTCTCCGCGCTGTGGCCTTCTTTCGCGATCTCTTTAGCCACACGGAGGAAGCGATCACGGCGCTGACGATTTACACGACGAAACGCGTGACGCCATGGTTTGGCGAGACCAAGGGCGTGCGCGTAGCGTTTGTGGCCCCCGACGGCTTCTTTATCAACGCATTGCGCGGCAGGTACGGCCCTGAAGGCTGCTCCGAGTTGGGCGTCGTGTACGCGTCGCGGGAGGTTGCGGAAGAAGGCCACCGCGCAACGATCCCACTGTGACGTCCATGTTCGCGAAGGCGGATTCCAACGCTCGGAAAAGGGCTCGCGGAGCTCGGAAAGGCGCCCGCGACGTTCGGAAAAGGGCTTGCAGCATTCGGGAGGACAAGTCTAGTGACGAGTCAAGTGACGATTCGAGCGATGATTCAAGTGACGATTCGAGCGATGATACCAGCGACGATTCGAGTGATGATAGCAGCGACGTTGAGCGAGATGCGACGACGTTGGCGGTTTGTACGAAGGACCTCGCACCACGCGCGATCGTCATCAAGACGGTTCAGTCGACGATTCAGAGCGTCCGAGTCGTCACAGCCAACGAGTACGACCGCATCGTCCGATTCCCCGAGTCGTTTCAGTACGTTCCAGGCGAGCAGTGGCTCGTGCTTGCAGATGGTGAGCGCATCGAGGCTGTGGGTGTCAAGCTTGAGCACGGCCGTCTGAATGCGGTCTCGTTTAGGACGAATATCCACGCGTCACACATTTTCGGCACGACCAGCGTGGAGAAGATGCAATGGCTGGCCAGCGATCACTCCTCCTTGGTTTGGCGCCCGAGCGGCCATGAGCACTTCCTTCAAGGCTCCGAACGGCTTTTGAGTCAACACGTTTCGTGGGGCACAGGGCACGGCGGGCTGCACGCGTCTCGGTGTGGTCTCCGCGCCGCTATCCATCGCTGCAGAGGGTCACAACCTCGGTGCGCCTAGTCCGATGTCACCGACGATGTACGTAGAAGAGGGTCTGGCAACCAATCTGGGGCTGCGCACGTGCTTTGAAGCGCCACGAGCGATCGTGGTGGCGTTGGCGAACGAAGTCATCGTTGGTGTGCGTGTGGTGTCGCGTGCCGAGTACGCGCGTTTGATGTCGTTTGAGGGTGCGATCGAGCCGAACGCAGAAACATTGGGTCGTGCTCGCCGACCAAGAGCGCGTCCGAGCTGTTCAGATCGAGATTGCGGACAAACAGATCGTGTGTATCTTCTTTTCGACCAACATGCAGACCACGCCGAAGCTTGGTCGCGTCCCTCCCGATGATGCCCAGAGTGAGCAATTCGACTGCGCAGGACACGCGGGCAGGTATATTGCCGGGTTTTACGTGAAGTCAATGGGCGACCTCGGAGCCGAGCAGACGATCGGAAGCATTGCCGTCGTGTACGCGGATAAAGCGATCACGAGATGCCATCGCGTCGTCGGAAGCGCGCCTGTCCAAGGCCGCGTGAGCCTCCGAATAGGTCGGCGCCGTATTGGCCACTCCATGTAGCTTATGTTGAACGCACGGATTGCCTCTCCTACCGTAGCCCTCTCTCGCGCGCTCTCTCTCCCTCTCTAAGCTTCACATCGCCCCGTGTTTTCTATCAAAGTGACAACACGAAATTATCAAGGATACATAATATGAGAGAGTGTGGATCTTCCTCGCAGTGGCAACCACGACTGCAAGTGACGCTCTCCGCGTACGAACGGGCACCGCCTACGCTGCCTTGGACGCCTGCTGCGAGCCCGTCGCCTCGTCCGACGGCTTCGTCCATACAATCGAGAAACGTCCACGGCAAAATCCTCCTCGTCCTCCTCGTCCTCCTCATCCTCCTCGTCCTCGCCGTCCGCGTCAACAGTGCCACACGCAAACCCACAGACAAATGTCCCCGGGTGCTCCTCATTCACAAGCCACTGTATCTTGCTCGAGCTGCAGGAGCCGTAAAGAGGCGACGTGAGCATGTTCGTCTTGAACGCGATCAACACTAGGCGCTTGGCGACGACGACGACGCCGACCGCTTCAACGCGCTCGCCCTCGGCAAGCACAAGCCACTGCTCGCCTGGCACGTACTCAAACGACTGCGGGAAGCGCGCGACGCGGTCGTACTCGGCGGCCGTCACGATGCGGACGCCACCGACCGCCGTCTCACTCGTCTCGATCACGATCGCGCGTGGAGCGAGATCGATTGTGCACTCTTCGAAATCGGCCACATCGAGGACGTGGCCGTCACTGGCGTCACTGGCAGCGCCATCCGCGTCTTCGTCATCGAGTGTGACAGCTTTGAAGACCACGGCTGGCATCGCCGCACAGTGACCTTCCGTCGCGATCTCCTTGGGCGCATACACGACGCCCAACTCCGAGCACCCATCGGGATCGTACTTGCCGCGAAGCGCGTTGATGCAAAAGCCCGCTTCGGCTTCAAACACGACACGACAGCCCGTGGTGCTGCCATACCACGGCGTCACGCGCTTGGTCGTGAAGATCTTGAGCCCAGTGACGGCTGTTTCCGTGTAGAACACCTCGACCTTCGTGACGTACTCGCCGGGGTGAAGTAACAGCACGTGGTTCGACATGTTATGGACGACATCGGTCAGACTCGCGCGCGTCTCCTCGTGCGTGTAGTTGGCCCCCTCCACGAGCTTGTCGGCCGACTCGATCGCGAAGCCCTCCACGCGGGTAACCACTTCCTGCCACGTGAAGCCGAACGTGTCGGCCGCAGGTGGCGCATTGCTCGAGATCACGGGCTTGGAGAAGAACGGAAGACGGGGCTCGACCATATATTGTGCTAGTGTTGAGGCGAATCGCTGAATGAACGTCTAAGAAAATGCTGTAGAGAGGTGAAACTCTGTCCGAGAGACCAAAGGGCTCACTCTCGTCCCGTTGCACACGTCCCTCTTCTCAGAAGACCCTGCTTCTCTCCAACTGCTTCTCTCACGTTTCTGAGTTTACAACTTAATCCAATCACTTGGTGAATTTGGCTCGTGACGGGTGAAAGATGGCGGGGATTCGGCGGAGGAGACGCAGCGGTTGAGAGGAAAACGCGAGCGAGAGAATCTATCACCCGACCTCTTGGACTTGGAGTACAGGAGGCGCAATGATCGGCACCCATGCCATCAAAATATTCTAGTCAGAATTGACCGTGCCTCAGTGTCATCAGTGGGCGATATGTCCCGTTTATGTGTAAAAGGATGATGGCCTCAATCTTGGTGTTCATCAAGATCTAGGCTGGTCTCACTGTGAACAGAACCCAGAACCTTCCCAGTTTTCTCAGTCGAGCCTTCCCAGCAAGGGTTCGAGCCATGTCCACTTCAAAATCTCCGTCGCCGTCATGAGTGAACCGCTCGTCCCCTACTTCTCCGAGCTCGTGTCGCCACCGATGGCCAAGCCTGCAACCAAGTGGTTCGGTACGACGTGGCAGGAGGTCGTCACGCGCGTCGAAGGCTTCCGTTTCCTCATCAGCGGCCACATCGACTGGGTTGTCAACTTCACGCATGATGAGGAGCGCAGCAGCATGCAGCGCTACGTAGCCGTCGAGCACAACCAACTCTTTTTCTTGTACCCTGGCGAGTACATTACCAAAGTCGAGGTAGCGTCAAACAACATGGTCATCACGGGACTGCGTATCCACACGCCCAAGCGTTTCACTCCGTGGCTTGGCTCACGAGGGCCGACGCGCACTTCGTTTGAGGCTCGTGACGGCTTTTGCATCAACGCGTTTCGCGGCGCACCGGGCTCGACGGGCTGCTCGCAGCTCGGTGTGGTGTACGTGCCTCTGGAAGTTGCTCAAGAAGGTCGTAGCCTCGACACACCCGGTCCGACATTCGCCACGACGTACTTGAAGTACTATGGAGAGGACCACGAGTTCGATCTCGGATTGCGCACGTGCTTTCAAATGCCACGGGCGATCGTGTCCACGCTGGTCAATGGCGGAGTCAGCGGTGTTCGTGTGGTATCCTGCACCGAGTACGATCGTCTCGGGTTGTTTGACGGCGAGCTCGAGCCAAACGTGGCTGAGCACTGGGTCGTGCTATCGGTCGAAGAGCGCATCCTGTCGGTCGGGGTCGGGATGACTCACAAGCAGGTCGTGAGTATCTCGTTTTCAACGAATATGCAGACCACGCCTGAGTTTGGCGGTGTCCCTCCCGAGGACGCCACGCTAGAGCGGTTCGACTGCGTCGGTACGGCGGGTAGATACATTGCGGGGCTCTACACGAAGTCGAAGGGGCAACTAAGAGGCGAGCAGACGATCGTGGGCATCGCGGTCGAGTACGAGAATGAGGTGCCCCAACTCAGTCACACAAGCACTGCGGTTGCGGAAGAGCACGCTTCCAAGGCCGCGTGATCACCGCCCAGAACGAGAGTATCAACCAACGACATTATCAACCTTTCCACGACGAGTCCTATGTCTTCCCGCCCCGAATTATGCGAAAGGCCCCCAAGTGTGCCAAACAGTTCTTGACGCCGCCTTTCTTTTTCTGCCCTACTTACTAGTTTCACGCCGAGTACTTACCGTGCCCTTCTCCACCAACCGTATCTCTCACATCCCCCGATCTCTCTCTCTCTCTCTCACTCTCTTTCTTGCTTTTGTGGGTGGGGGACTGCTCAATACTCCGACCTGTCCTCTCATGACAGCAATGACATCAATCCGTCCGATTGCACATAAACCAGGCGCTAGGTTAACTTTAATGGAGCCTTCGTCGCCACGGTCAACTTACTTGAAACCATTCTTCAACTCTCCTCCCATATAAGCGACAAGCTCCGCCACCATGACGCCGCTCAAGGTGAGATGACAAGCGCTATCTCTTCTCTCTCCCTCGCCTTCAGCTCTGCGTGTGTGAATGTACTGAATATGCGTTATCTCCTTCTTGCCACGCCAGGACTTTCACGACCCGCCGTCGGTCGCCGACTTCCTGGCCAAGGTCGGCGTGGACGCGGCCGCGGGGCTCGCGCGCGACGACGCGATGGCGCGGCGCGCCATGTACGGCGCCAACCGCGTGACGCCGCCCGTGAACTGCCCGTCGTGGGTCTGCTGCCTGCTGCCGTGTCTGCTGCGCACGCCCTCGATGGTCGCGTACCAGGCGGCGCTGCCCCGCGAGGCCTCGGTGCGGCGCCGCCAGGGCAATGGCGTCGCGCGCAAGCTGCGCATGGACGCCGCGAGTCTCGTGTACGGCGACGTCGTGGAGCTCACGGCCGGCGAGGTGGTCGGCGCCGACCTGCGCGTGATCGAGTGCTCGGAGGACTGCGTTGTGGACCAGGCGGTGCTCGTGGGCGGAGGCGACGCGGACGAGGAGCAGGACGACGAAGAGCTCGAGGGCGGCGACACCAAGGCGCCGCGGCGCTTCAAGAAGGTGGCGCTCGCGGCGACCGACACGACGAGCGCGCTCGTGAGCCGCAACGTGCTGCTGATGGCCACGCGCGTGGTCAAGGGCACGGCCGTGGGCGTGGTCATCGCCACGGGCGACGAGACCTACTGGGGCCAGATGCTCGAGAACCACGAGTGGCCAGTGAAGCAGCGGGGCAAGCGCACCGCTTACACAGGAGGAGATGACACAGAGCACCAGGGGCTGGTCAGCAAGGCGTGAGCTGTAGCGAGAAGACGGATATTCGGTAAAAAGGATTTTGTGGTTGACGAGAAGTGTTCCTCGCATATGCTTTGGAATCATGAAAAGACACAGTAGAAGGGGTGGTCTTGCGAAGACAGGTCACGCGGCCATGGACGCCTGCTGTTCGCCCGTGGCGTCAGGTGCGCAAAGCACTTGAAATCCGTAATCGTCGGCTCGAGCAGCTCGAAGCCGCACACGTGCGATCCCTCCGGGGCAAACAGCCACTGGCGCTCGCTGTCGTTCGCCTGGCCGAAGCTGTGCGTCGTCTGGAGGTTCGTCTGGAATGAGATCGGCTTGATGCGGTTATCTACGACGTCGACGCCGACCGCCTCGAGGCGCTCACCCTCCACCAGGACGAGCCACTGCTCGTTGTCGCCGCCCTCAAACGACTGGGTCCAGCACGCAACGCGCTCATACTCGACGGCGGAAACAACGCGAATGTTCTCGACGGAAGCCGACGTCGCGCTGGTCGTGACCACGATCGCGCGCGCAGTCGAGTCAAACGTGCGAAACTCCAGCTCGCCACCAGCTTCTTCGTCGACACGCAACGACAAGCGCGTCACCTCGTTCGGCTGGAACACGCTGTGGCCTTCGTCGGCGATCGCTTTCGGGGTCCTCACGACGCCTAGCTCCGTGCAGCCCTCCGGCCCGTACTTGCCGCGCAGAGCGTTGATACACGATCCGTTTCCGCCCTTGATCGACCTGGCGCTCCCACCCCTTCGTCTTCCCAAACCACGGCGTGACGCGCTTGTTCGTGTGAAGCTTGATGGCATTCATGACTTTCATCCTGTACCGCACGTCCTCCTGGAGGATGTGCTCGCCCGGATGGAGCACAAACAACTGGGCCGAGCCGCATTTGCTGTACGCCTGGAAGCTGCGGCGCGTCTCCTCGTGCGTACTGTTGTGGATCGCGAGGATGTTGTCGGTCGCGTCGATCGCGAACGCCTCGACGCGCGTCGCGAACTCTTGCCACGTATCGCCGAACGAATCCGTCGGAGGCCCTGCCTCCGACACGATCAGGGGACGAGAGTAGAGCGGTGCTTCGTCCATACTGCTTGGTCTTGCTGTTGGCGGAGGTATTCGATAGTTCTGCGAGGCGGAGAATTGGCAAATGAGCCAGGCGGAGTGGCTCGAACGATCCCAAGAGTCCTGTAACGTCAAGAAACTGGCTGGGAAGAGACGGAGAGTCGGTTTTCGGGGAGAATTGTGAATGTCACATGAGTGAAGTGTTCTCTTACAAGGCCAAGTCTCTCGACCTCAAAATTTCCTTTTGCAAGGAACTGCGGTACAAACCAGACGCGTTCAATACAGGCACATACCGGTCCAAAGGTGTAGTGTGGTGCTAGCAGTAGCAACAACGACGTATCTATTCGAGATGTGTTGATTCGAGCAGCTTCCTAGCTGGCCTGAGGAGCCAAGAGGGCGAAACCAAACGCTTATCGTCGACGAGGACCGGCGCCGCCACCACCACCACCGACAGCAGGGGCAGCGCCGCCGGCAGCACCAGCCTGCGGTCCCGCATCGCCTCCAAAGAGGCTCATAACAACGAGCGGGACGATGATATACCACTGGGAAACGACACACAACCAACTATCAGCGTATAGAAACCACCGTATCCATACGGAACCACCCAAGAAACTCACGTAGCGACGCAGGAACGACTGGTTCTCCTCCGCGGCGGGCTCGCCCTCCTCGCTCTGCACAGGCTTCTTGACGCCCTTGGGAGCCGCCTTCTTCTTGGGCGCAACCTGCTTAGGCGGGCTATCGATCCACCACACACACAGAACTCGTGAGCATCCCGTTCTGTGTTCAGCTATCACCAATTCGTAGACTCACGCTGGGCCGTTCTGGGCCTTGAGCACCACGGCCTGCGGCGCCAACTTGGCCGTCTTGAGATCGCGCTGTGTGGGCCAACCAGTATCCAACTGTCGTTAGCACAAGAGCAACCTCCCACATCTATGGCGGGAAGAGAGACAGACGCACCTTCTGGAACTCGGCGCACGCGGCGTCGCTCACGTACGGCGTGAGGTACTCGATCGCCATGAGCTTGCCGTTGTCCGAGAGGTGGAGCGTCAGGTCCTCGCGCATGCGCGTGCCGGCGAGCATGCACATCGGGATCGACGTCATCACGAACGCCGAGTCGGCGCTCGATGGGTCCGCGCGCGCGCGCACCGTGTAGTGCTTGCCGCTGCGCAGCAGCTTCTCGAGGTGCGCGACGTCCTGGGCGCTGAGCACGGGCGTGTCCAGGAACGAGACCTTGGGTTTGGCGCTCGAGGAGCTGAAGACCACCTCGATCTTGCCGCGCGGCGAGAACGCCGAGCCGGCGTCGGCCGACGGCACGTTATGCTCGAGCTCGAACACGAACCGCTGGTCCAGGTCGCCCGCGCGCGTGAGGCGGTCGTCAAAGTCGTCGCCAAAGTCGTCCTTGAACCTACAACAGGATTGCAAATAGCTCAGCTTCTAGGAAGGTTACGAGAGCAGTAAGGATATGGATGGATAGAGCGTACTCGGCGCTTTCGACCTCACGCGGGTCGGCGTTGACCGCGGCCATGTAGGCCGCGCACACGAGCAGTAACGCCAGCAGGAAGTTGCGCAGCATCTTCTCGCCAAGGGGGAGATCGAGGGGAATGTCGGTTCCCTCCTCCTTGATGTCCCCCAGGAGCTCCCATAAAAACCTCAAAACCTCATTTAGTGTCAGAGTAGCAGAATAGTGACAGGGCCTCTAATATAGTGAATCCATTATCACAGTACAGTAGATGACCCTAATACAGGCTCTCTTTTGAACGTTCAAAACAAAGGCGGGAGGGTGGAAATTCTCCCAACGGCAATATTTCCTGATCGTGTCGGGAGACCGGAAAGCTTCGCGGAGGTGTCGTCTTCCGGCGCGCGTATCTCCACGGGCAGCGCGGTTTCGACGGATGGCGCTGGCCGCGAGCAAGCGCGGGAACGCGGAGAATGACGCCCACGCGACAAGCGCCGCGAACCGCGTCGATTCGGCTGTGAGATCCGACCGCAAAGACGCGGCACCTCCGCCAATTAAGCGGACGTCGTCGTCCGGTAAGAAGCGCAAGACCGCGACGACGACGGCGATGATGACGCGCGCGAAGCGGCTGTCGGACGCGGAGCTCGAGATCGCGCGCAAGCTGAGCTTTAGCGCCGCGCTGGAGAAGGACCCGGGCGAGGAGGACGACGAGGAGGACCACAAGGTGCAGATCGTGATCCGCATCCGCCCGCTCGTAACCGACGCGGCGCCCGAGAACGAGAGCGTGACGGCGGCGACCACGACCAACGGTGAGGAATGTTTCCGCGTGCTCTCGGAGACGGCGCTGCTCGCGCACCCCCCCAAGACGTCGCAGTCGTACCGGTCCACTGGTACGGCCACGTCGTTCCACTTTACGCGCATCTTCACACCGCAGACCGCGCAGCAGGAGCTGTTCGAGGCGACCACGCGGCCTGTGCTGGAGGCCGCGTTCACGGGCAAGAACGGGCTCGTGTTCGCGTACGGCGTGACCAACTCGGGCAAGACGTACACGATCACAGGCACCGACGAACAGGCCGGCGTGCTGCCGCGCGCGCTCAAGTTTGTGATGGAGGAGCTCGGGCGACGCAAGGAGAACGAAGAGGCGCCGGTGACCAAGATCACGGCGTCGTACCTCGAGATCTATAACGAAAACGTGTACGATCTGCTGACGGCGCCCGTTCGCAAGCGGCGAGCGCTGCGTCTCCAGGACTGTGACGGCAAGATCCAGGTGCGCGGGATGATGGAAAAGTCGCTGAAATCGCTCAATGATGCCGAGGAGCTGCTAGCGACTGGCAAGAAGAACAAACAGGTCGCGGAAACCAACTGCAACATGGACTCGAGTCGAAGTCACTGCATCTTTTCGCTGTACTTCTACCACCAAGTCAACCGCGGCACAACAGCACTGAGAAGCAAAGTGAGCATTGTCGACCTGGCCGGATCAGAACGAAGCGCCAAGACTGGAGCGACAGGATTGCGGATGCAGGAGGCCAGTAAGATCAACGGGTCTCTAATGAACCTGATGCGTTGCCTGGAGACGATGCGGTGGAACCAGCAACATCCACCGGCGCTGCACAAGATGGTTCCGTTTCGTGAGTCCAAGTTGACAAGAGTGAGTCGAGCGTGACGGCGTGTATCGACGGTCAGTGACCTGTGATCTAACGTGTGTTTTTCTTTTGTGTAGCTGTTCCAAGAAAATCTAATTGGCCGGAATCAAGGACCTCTGGTCATGATCGTCGCTGTGAACCCCTCAAGCCATGAGTTTGACGAGACTCTCCGGACACTCAAGTACAGCGCCATGGCCCGCGAGCTTGTTCCTGTACAGAAAAACTCTGGACGGAAGTCAGTGTCTTCCACGTATTACGATCTAGACGGACGACTTCGGAAACGGCGTCGGACATCAGCGGAAGGTGAAGAAGCCGCTGTTGGTGGTGACCAGGTGGATCCGACCCAAAAGCAAGCTGAACCTGTGAAGCGCGAATCGTTCGGTCGGCATATGAAGCGCGAGCCTAGCCAGGCTGCCAACCGCCGACCACCGTTACGGACTGTGAGACTATCTCATGCTACTCACGCACCCCCTGCGGCAACTGTTAATGCCGCCGTCGTCACTCAAATGGAGCGCGAGCTGGAAGCCCATCGGCAACGAACGGTTCGTGTACTACACTGATGTCCATATACATGCTCTTTGCTGACATCTCTTCATGCCGTAGGCCCAGCTCGAGCAAGAAAACAATGAGCTGCGTATCCAGCTTTCTCAAACGAATGCTGAAAACCTTCAGATGGAGGTGAAGATCCGTTCTGAAGTCGGCAACGAAATGCGTGAACAACTGCAACAGATCAAGGCGCAGTACCGCGAGATGCTGGAAAGGCAACGATCGGGCACCAACGATTCGAGTTCGACAAGCGCAGCGTCTCTGTCGTCCGCGATTGATGACAAAGAGCGCGCAGCATGGAAACAGGAGAAGGCGGCGATGCAGCAGAAGATAAAACTCCTACAAGAGCAGCTGACTGAGTGCGAAGACGAAATGAAGCGCATCCAGGAACGCCACGAACGCGAGTTGGACTGTGTGCTGATGAAGCGTGAGCGTGGCGAAGGTAACGACGATGAGGAACTCGAAGACGAACCCGAAGAGATATAACGGAGCGAATCATGGCTCCGATGTGAAATTAGCAGTAGAATCAACGTGAAGATGGTTGACGTGTATTGTGAGGTGGACATCTATAGGTGTTGTGTATGTTCAGCGCAGTGTGTTCGTACTTACGAACACCGGAAACCGCTAGTGGGCGGGCGCCACGAGCCCCTGGTACTCTCGGACCTTGGTCAGGTACTCCATGGCGGCGCCGTGGGCCCAGGACTTGAGCACGAGGTGGCCTTCGTAGAACGCACAGTGCGAGCCGTGCTCGGTCTCGACGAGCACACGCAGCGGGTCTTTCTCAAACTCCTGATACGGAATGTTCTCCTTGGTGCACACCGGGTCGTCCAGCGCGTTGATGCACAGCGTCGGGCGCAGGATGCGGTCGACGTCGCGCATCGGGTTGTTGTGCTTCCAGTAGCTCTCGATGTCTTCGTAGCCATGCATCTTCATGAACACGTGCTCGTCAAACTCGCGGATCGTCGTGGCCTTGAGCGCCGCGGGCACGTGGATCACGTCGCGCAGCTCGGTCTTGTGGCGCATGAGGAACTGCTTCAGGCTGAACGTCATGAGGAAGTCGTACAGCGGGTGGATCTTTCCGCCGCAGAAGAGGTCGAGCGCGTTGTAGCCGGGCGAGATGAGCACGCCGGCGTCCAGCCGCGACTGCGCGCCGGTCTCACCGAGGTACGAGCAGAGCAGCCCGGAGCCGGCGGAGAAACCGATACCGTATAGCTTGGCCTGCGGGAACTCGCGCTCGATGTGCTCGATGGCCTGCTGGAGATCGCGCACACAGCCGAACGGCTGCAGCTTGGGCGTCGTGAGCTTGACGCCGCCGTGGCCGCGCTTGTTGAAGACCACGGGCCGGTAGCCGTGCTCAATGGCTTCGGCGCAGAGCGAGCGCATCGCCAGGCTGCAACCCGTGAGCCCGTGGAGCACGACGACGATGGGCGCATCCGGCGCGAGCGCTGCGACGCCGCGCTTGACGCTGGACTCGAGCGCCCAGTCCAGCGCGGCCTGGCCGCCGTCGTCCAGCGTGAGCAGCTCGCGCCGGTACTGGAGACGCGCCTGCGGCACGAGGAACGTGAGGAAGATCTGGACGTGCGTGTTGGTCCACCAGGTCGGCTTGTACCGGTCCAGCGTCGGCTGGAGAGACTAATAAGATATCCAGAGATGAGTGTTAGCCTCGTCGTGCTCTGGATTGTTTCCGGAGAACAGTGAATTTAGACGCACCTTGGCGATGAACTCATTCATCTTGGACGGCCCGTAGACCATGCGCTTGTTGGTGTGATGCGCGCCGCGCACCATGCGCGCAACCGAATACACGCCCCCGCAGAACAAGGCGGCGGCCGCGACGCTCATGAGGAACCTACAATTGAGTTGGTGAGCTAGGTGCTCGCGGGGAGGGTCTCACATGAGCATAGTTAGACTTTAGACGCACAGGTTCGACGCGAGCAGCTCCGCCAACATGCTGGTCTCTGGGAGAACGCGGTGCGACAGACACGCGGACAGGAGTACGGGTAGCGCTACCGTATACTGCGTACTGTGCGGAGGTCCCTCGTAATGGAGGAAGGAACGCGCGCGCGAGCCGTCAGGTCAAGGCTCTTGCCATAGAGATGGGTGCGAGGGACCGCCAATCGCCTGACGCGGCTATCCGCCAGACTCAGATTTAGGACCGTTTGGATCAGATTCAAATGATCGTAAATCAGTATGCTGAAGATATCCACCACTTCCCAGATGGTGGTGCTGACGTGTTTGGGTTCGAAACATTTCCGTAAAATACCGTAAAATACCGTGGTCCGAACGACTAAAAGTGAAGCCATTCTACACAGCGTACCCAGGCCTAGAAGTCGTCGAGGCTCGAGGGTTTGTCCTCGCTGTAGTACTCATAGACGTACTTGGGGTTCTTGAGCGGTGCGACGGAGGCGGCGTATCCCGTATTCGATGGCGGGCGGTCAAAACAGCACGCAAACAGAGACTGCCACGAATACCACGGGTTCGCCGGCTTCTTGCCTCCCTTGGACGGCGAGCCAAGCGCCACGTAGCCGTCAAGGTCATCACCGAAGAATGCGCCACAAGGGGCCCCGTCACGGTCTTGAAGATCGCTTCTGTACATGGGAGAGTTCTCGGGACTGCGAACACGTCCGATTGATCGAGACCGGATCGCAAGTGGTCCGTGCACGTTGTCCTCGTCCGAGAATTTCGTCTCTTGATCGCTGTCATCTTCCTCCTCCTCCGAGGTCGTCGCTTCAGTCGCCAGACTCGCTAGCACGTCCTTCACGTACAGCGACTGCCTGTTTGCATCGTCACGGAGATTTTGGAACTTCGCTTTTACCGCCTGCTGAGTCGCCGTTTTGTCCTTGTGCTGTTCCATTGCCTTCCGCACCAGCTCCTGCTCCTGCTGCACACTCCGGATCTGGTCTTCCATGGCATTCAACCACCGTTTCCGCTCGAGGCTAGTCTGGGATTTGCACTCCAGGATATCCCCTGCTATCTTGAGCCCTTTCTTCGTTGGCGATACGGTACCAGCCCCGAACGCACTTCCTTTGCTCGCGACGACAACAAAACCGTGCTTCTCGAGTTCTTCCTCATCGGAGCGTAGCTTTTTACCACTAGATGCTTGCCACAACTCGGCGTGGATGATGTCGAACACTGCCTGAGGAAGCACGTCGCCACCTTCGCCCTTCTGCACGGCATCACCCTGTTGGTTGTGGCCATGAAGCTCAAGCGCCTGTTGCTGTGTTTCATACAACAGCCATTGCGTGCCAATAAGAACAGCGTACCGCGTCGTCCACTTGGCCGTCCGCTTAAAACGACTGCGAGACTTCTCTCGAACTTTCAAATATCCTTCCATTGCGGCGCCAGGGACGAACGGAAGCGCTGCGTCTCGGCTGATAAATCGACTCGCTCCTTCGCCAATCGTGGAGATGACTCTCCCCACACACCCGGTGACAGCGCTCAACCACGCATCACGATCTTGCTGCACAGGGAAAACTAATTCCAAACTTGCGCCGTCTTGGTTCTCAAGCCGCACGCCGTGGGCGTACTGAGCATCACGAGATCCAGGGGACAGAGAAGTCGTGGGTGGTCGCCACTCTTGTGCTGAGATTATCTCGTGACGTTCAATTGCTCGCCGTAGCCAGTCGTCAGCACATGCATCTCCACCGTCCTTAAACAGCCACAACGACGTGCTCATGACGACAGCAAAACGCTCTCGCCACATTGAGCCTACAGACTGGTGACGAACTCGCACGTAGCCTTCAAGCCGAACACTAGGGACACCACTGTCTTGCTGGAAGGCACCGCCTGGTTCATTCTGTGCACTCGCCGCAGCTACATGCGCAGCAGCAAGCCGGGCAAACTCCTTCGCATCTTCGTCCAGGTACTGCTCGGCCAGCGCGAAGTCGATCTCGTGCTGAATAGCGTGAACCCAACGATTTTTATCTCGAGGCGTCGGGGCTGTGAACAAATCCGAGAGCACCCCGCCTGAAGTCTTCACCCGGAATCCAGTGCTTCCGTGAGGGCTGTGCGACCCAGCTTCTGGGTTCCATTCGGTGATAGAGTCGACGACAAGTTCCACTAAAGGTGCCTCGTCATGGTTGCCTCCCGCGTGTGACACGGCAGCATCACGAGAAGCAAATCCACGCAGTACGGAGTGTGTCAGCATCGCGAATACACGCCGGGCTGGCTCTTCAACTCTCCACAGTGTGAGCTCTCCTTCCATTGCAGATGCCGCGAGGATGAACTGTTCTGCAATATTACCCCCGCTTAGACTCTCTGATGCGTGAGCAGTTTCGATCGCGAGCACCGCCTTTTCATCTGATAAAAGTTGTTCTCCTTTGCGCGTGTTGATGCTGGCGCGAATGGAGTTCGCCCAAAGAGACTGCTCACTCGTAGTGGCCGGAAAGAACGGAATTGTTTCTTCTTGCTCCCCATCTTCACTCGCGCAAGTACCACGCTCATGAACGAGATGCAGCTGAAAAGCCAAGCGGTTATGAGAGCCGGTAGAGCTCTTGAAACCTTTGAAAAGCTTTCGGAAATGGCCTCCTGGCGTCTGCACGACGCTTTCATCCCCGACACTTTCCACGATGTCCAGGACTTGGAACCTAAAGCGTGCATGGTCTCCACGCAAGAAAGCACTCTCATCAGCGAAGATTCGCAGTGACGCACGCGTGCTGAGAACAAGAAAGCCCTCCTCCTCCTGCTCGGGCGTGGTTTGAGTAGCCATTGGTGGCTGATAATACAAGTAGCCTCGCAACTCTCCTGTCTTGTCATCGAGGGTGGAGCGACGGCGCTCCGTTTTGGGAACCTCTAGGTCGGCAGTAAACTGCTCTTGAAGCATGTCTAACGCAGCCGCTTGCTGAGCACCTCGTCGTGTTTGCTGAATCCATTTCGCCCTGTCGAGGTCAGTAGCTGCACCGCAACTCAGCACAACTTGCTCCTGAGTGAGGATCTGAAATGGGAACCGACCCACGGTTGTGCTGTCGCTGCTCATCGGAGCGACTCCGCCTATTGCTTTCCAGGCACGAGTCGATATGACTGTCACCGTGGCAATCGCTTCGCTTCGGTTTTCGTCCGAATACAATGATAGCTCGTTATGATTTTGTAGCACGACGTAGCATTCTCTCATGATACTCTTCTTTGCGTTGCCCAACGATGGATCTTTCGTCGGTGAAGTGGCGGTTTTTGGAGAATCTGGAAGGACCCGGAGCTGCTGTCGATATTCCTCGAGCGACTCAAGAAAATCGATCCGAACCATCAGGAATCCTTTCATGAGCACACTTCCGCGCGGAGATGACGCATCCCTTTCACGTTGCTCCAGATAGAGCCGTTCTTCCTCCAGGATTGTCTTGGCCAACATAGAATCCAACGCGGCTTGTAACAACTGAAGCCAGTGGGCCTTTTCGAGTACATTGGGCGCCTGGAAGTACATCCAGACGTGGTTTGTCGTCTCCACAGCGAATCGACAGGTATTCTCGACCGATTTAACCGCTAGCACCGTCACAGCTTTATCTGCTGCCGACGTGAGCGCCGCTGCTCCGGCTTTGAATCCCTCTCGAGACGCATAGAAGGTTAGTGTAAGATCCTTCTGGGACACATACACCTGTTGAACATGCTTCCACGCGGCTTCGCTGTTGCCGCCAGCAGCGCGCTCCAGCGGGCCGTCGTACTCGAGTCGTCGAAGAGCTTGAGTGTGCGCGTTCAGCGGGGGGAGCAGATGAAGAATGGTTTCGTCGCGATGCAGCTGCGATCCGTACGTTGCGTCCATGGCTTCCAACATCGCCAATTCGCGACCTTTGTAGCAGGCTAAAAGCAAATCGAGGTCCACAAGCTTCCGCGGGTTGTGTTCTTGGTAGAACGCCACCAAGAGCTCGCGGAACTGATCACGCTTCCTGCGATCCTCCTCGCTCTCGTGGGAGACGTCGTCAAGTTTACTTTCGTTTGACTCTGATTCTGAACGGGACACGGCGATGCCATGGTGGAATGCGCGCATCCACTGTGTTTTCTCTTCGCTTGAACACGCCGCGCAGAAAAATGTTTTCCCGTCGTGGGTTTCAAGCTCCATGCCGTGTTCGTGGGTTTGTGTGGTCGTCTTGCCATGCCAGTCACTCACAATCTCGACGCGGAAGCTTCCAAGAGGCTGGGTTTCTTCATGTCTTGAGTCCTCGTGGGTCAGATAGTACGTGAGAATGTTCTTGACCAACACGCAGTACCGCTTTCGCATGGATGGCACAAGGTGACCGCGTTTGACCAAATATCCTTCCATCAGGATTGATGAGTTCATGTCAACATCTTCGCCAGCGATGGTTTCACTTGATTCTGTCGATGGGATCAGATCAACAAACTCTGGGTCTTGAGCAGTGTTGGTGTTAAAAATGCGGTCGATCTCTTCGAGCAGCTCACGCTCACGACCTTCAAAAGAGCGCAAAACCTTTCCAACGTCTTCGACTTTTCCAGGCTGGTGATCTTTGTACAGCTGAGAGATCTTGTCGTGGAGTCTTTGCCACCATACAGGCACATCTTCCATGTGAACAGGAGCATCGAGTTGTTGATGAGCGTCTGCAGCCTGTCGGAGCACTTTAGTCCAGTCTTGGTACAGCGGGTCAACGTCTGCGCGCAATAAGATCGCGCCGTACGCTTCTCCTTCGATGTTCAACACTCGCATGCTGTGTAATTTGGCGTTAAGGTTGTTGAGATTCACGACGGTGTCAATCAAGAGAGGACCTTTCGTCGCAGCGCGCGGCGAAGTTGCCTTGCCGTCGCTACTGGTAGTGGAAGTCGATGGAAAGTGAGCGTGAGCGTCGCGACTGTTCTCGAAGCAGTACCATTGCGTGTTTCGAATGACGCAGTAGAATTTCTGAAAGCCGGAGCCGAGCATCGGGTGCTTCACCCAGAGATAGCTTTCATACCGAAGAGTGCCCTCCTTCTTGGATTCATCTTGACTATCCGGCAGCTCACGAGGAAGCAGAGAAATAAAGTCTGGGTCCGTGCTGATGCTGGTTGCATATGTCGCATCAAGGTCGACAAGAAGCAGCTTCTCCCGACCGGCGAAGTAGTGGAGCAGCGTATCTATTTCAGCGACTCGGCGCGGGTTATGGCGGCGATAGTAGTCAATCAACTTCCGGCGCAATCCCTCCAAGTCAGTTGTCTTGGATATGGATTCCGTCGTGTGAGCCGTTGGAGATGTTGGAGACGTTGGCCTTGCCGTCTCTACTATGCCCAGTCCAGTACGAATCTTCGCCATCCACAATGTTCGCTGCTCCTCCGTAAGCGCATCCAGCTCCATGGTTTGAGGTCTGCCCTTCGGTGAGACTGGAGACGATGGTCGTGATGGTGGCTTGCCGTCTGTGTCTGCTCGACAGTACGTCACCGAGAAGCTTGTAGATGACTGGGTCCGAAGATCACTGATCCCTAACAACTGGACCACGTCAACTGTGTTGAACGGCTCGGTCATGTAAACCGTCTCCGATGGATACCGCACTAGCTTGTCCACAGACAGCACACAAAAACACGATTCGGTGGACGACGGTGACTGTCCCCGTCCCCCCGGCGTATAATCTGGCTTCCACTTCAGATATCCCATCATCTTTCCGAACTCACGTAGTCCACTGCTGACTCCGGAGCTCAAGCGGCGTCGACCCTTGCGCGCGTCTTGTGCCGAACTCTCCAATGTGTGAATCAACTGTTGCATTTCCGTGTCTTGGCGCAGCTCTGTCCCGAAGATGCGATCCAAATGGGTAACCAATGCAGCTTCTCGTCCACCATACTTTTCGATTAGCATCGGTACGTCATGAACTTTTGCAGGATGATGTTCAAGGTATAGTTGCCGGATCTTGTCGCGGAACTTCTCACAAGCGACAAGCACTCTTGATGCAGCCTCCGATAATTCCACCGTTGACAATATCGAATCACGTGCCTCCTCGAGCATTTTTTCTTCTCTACGCGAAGGAGACAGCAGTTGATCTTTGAAACGAAGAAGAGCCTCGTGAATACCTGCAACCCATTTGCTCTTCTCGTTTTCGTTTGCAGCACTGCACTGGATCATTTGATGGTTCACGGTGTGGATTTGGAACCCATGGTTATACTGGAGTAGCGATCCATATCCATCCCAATCTGAAACCCCGCATACCAGCACTTCTTCATGATCTCCGTGAGTGGTTTCAGTCCTGGACGCTGTGTATTGGTCGTGCGACTCGAATATTCCGAATCGAAGTCGGTTCAGCACGCAATACTTCTTCTTCATCGCTGGGAACAATGAGCTTTTCTTCACCAAGTAACCCTCAATGGTGTCCGAACTCACGCTCTCATCATGCGATGATACCTTATCCCTCTTCTTGGTTTGAATTTCGAGGGGAGTTGATCTCGTGGATTCCTTTTCAGTCGACGAAATGTGGGTTAGAGACGCTCGGCGTTGCATCGGACCCGGCGACTGCGCCTGAACGGTGGATGAAAGCAGATCAAATGAGTCTCGTCGTGCCTTGGCTTGCATCGCGCGGTGGGGCGATAACGCTGGCATGGTCAAGCCGATATGAAGTGCGGTGTCCCAGGTCACAGTGCTTTGTTTCGTCGGCGCAGAGCAGTGAAGCGTCTTCCCTTCCACCGTCGCAATTGCAAACGCATGCGGGAAGGTCTTCATACCGCCAACTTTACCCGTCCATTCGGACACGGCAGACACGTGAACCACGCCGTTCGGCGTGTTCACATGCTGGTTGTAGTCGTCTACGTCCTTGTACCAGCAAAGCGTGTTTCCATACAACACGTAGTATCGCCGGTGCATACTCGGCTTCATTGGGTGCTTGCAAAGCAGGTAGCCTTCCGCGAGCGGGTCCAGGTGCGATGACGAAGCCGTCCACGACGACACTCGAAGTCGAGAGATGTGCTTCGCCGATTGGGCGCTCTGTAGATTGACCGCAACGGTTTCTCGCAGCTTGCGTCCTTCAGCCGCACAGGTCTTGGCACGCTCCGTGAACTCTTCAATCTGCTGTTCGTACTCTTTGATCGACATTTCAATCGACGTCACGTGCTGCAACTGGGTTGCCTCGGCATTGTGGTCAACTTCCCGCTGCGCTGCCAATTGGGAAATACGAGTCGCTATCTCATGTGGCGAAATCACTGTCGCTGATGCAACCGATGCCATGTCATCTCCTTCGTATGCATCCTCTCCTTTCTGTTCCTCGTCCTCATCAAACACAGCATCATGAGCACGCAACCGCGCTCGCTGTAGCGCACTCTTGGTTTGCTCCGTCTTCTTGTGCGCCTCCTCCAGCAAGATCTTCTCGCGCGCAAGTCGCTCTCGTAGCTCCCGGCAGTGTGACTGGGCATTCCTAATAGCAACATCCATAGCGAGAGCTTCGTCCGCCAACTGCTGCGCCTTCCCGACGGCTTCGCTCGCGAGCGCCATCGCGCGATCCTCTTTCTCGGCTTCCTCCTGCAAGTGGCGCTGGGCATCTTCGATCTCGTCCTGCACAATCCGATCCGGCTCGTCCAGCGCGTGCTGCAGCGCCGTCAGCCACTGCATCTTCTCCTCGCGCGAGTCCGCTTGACACGTATACGTCGTCCCGCCCAGGTACTCAATCTCAAACGTGTTGGCCTTCTTGGACGGCGAGAGCAAACTCAGATCCTTCACGCCGATGACCTCGAGCACGTTCCGCGGCGTCAGCTTGCGCGTGTAATCGTCGATGTTCGTATAGTACGCGAGCATCGTGCCCTTCAGCACACAGTACCGGCGTTGCCTGTTTGGATTGGAAAGAGGGAAACGAAGGTCGGGGATATCAACGTTTGGTCCACTTCCCGGCGTCCGATTTCGGCGCGAAGCACACGTACATGATGGGCAGCGCATGGCCTTTCTTATAGAGGTACCCTTCCATCGTCGTGGGCCCGCTCATGGTGCTCGAAAGCGCCGTGAACCGCGCGGCGACGGCGTGTTGGCCAACTTGGATCGGCTCGAATAGAAAGAAGAGCGTGGGCGACCTCTTGTGGGAGGCGTCGCTTCAAGCTCGCTGCCTTCTCGTGGATTGGTTGAAATCATTTGTTTACGCGTTCTGATTGGCTATAACCTACTGGTGGCTACAGAATATGCGCAATACTGAGGTTTTTCACTTGTAGTGACATCGCCCGCGATCTTTCAGAGGCGCGCCGCACGAGCTGCCAGAGCGACCGCTTCTTCGCGGGCGTCGCGTCGCTGGCGCCTCGCGGCGGCGTCGGTTGGGGCGGCGGTGAAGGCAAGTGACGCGACGCGAGCAGTCGCGGGACCCACCACCGCGTGATCTCGACCCAGCGCTCGACGGGTCGCGAGCACGTGGCTTCGAGCCAGGCGCCGCTCAGCGCGTGGCCGCCGCGCGCGAGGTCTCGCGTCAGCGTGTACGCCATCGCGGCGCCGGTGTGCTTACCAGACGCGAGTCGCTGGATGTCGGTGAGCGTCCACACGAAGTAGCACACGCGGAGTTCGTCCACGAGCCCTCGGAACCCGCACCACTGGGATGTGCTGGGAGCGAGCTCGTCTCGGAGAAAGCCCGCGCCGAGCTGAGCGTGTTGGAGCCATGCGAACTGCGTCGTCCCTTCCATGGTGTGACAGAGCCGACCGCCCAGATAGACGCACTGGCGGGCGCGCGCGTGGTCGTGTGTGTGAGCGAGGTTGTACCAGCGATTCGCTCGCGACTGGCTGAAACTGTCGCAATCTCAAGTCTGTGTGCACGAACTGAGATGGTCTCGACACTGATGTTCCCCGAATGTTGTTGGAGATTCGAGATGGATGTTCAGGGACGCTTGCCTCAACCGTGTGAACCCTCACACTCCGACTTCGTTCTTCGAGAGTGGACAAGACACAGATGCGACGCTGGCGCTATGAGGAGGCGGGCACTGTTGCTGCCCCGCTAGCAAACATCAAAGGACGGCGGATGGAGTGGGGCATGCGGATGTGGCGGCCACTTCTGACTTTCTGAGGTCCAAGAAGGCTGAAGTTTTCCCGAAGCTCGTGCCGATGGAGAACGAGTTCAAGGGCGACACATACTATGTGCGCGACTGCTACCCCGAGTACTACGCGCTCGCAATGGCACTGCTCAGCGAAGGAGAGTTCAGTGGCGTGTCTGTCACGAGGACGCCAGGTGCGGTTTTTCGATGGGAACGGGGCTCGTTAATGTGTTGGGGCTGATGTTTTGTGGATATGTAGGCATTGGAAAGTCGGTGTTCATGGCTTACTTTTTCCAGCGATACAGCAACCAGTTTCCGGACGCGACAATCAAGCTGCTGTCGTACACCAAGCAATCAGTTGTGAAGGAAGCTGTGACCACGTGGCGGGGCCAGGAAATCGAGCGGCGTCGTCGCTCATTAGTCAACGGTGCGATCGAGACCGTGTACGAGTCCACTGACCCTGATCACGAGCGAGCCATCGCCAGGCCGAATGACCAGAGTATCTGGCTCCTTGATGGTCCGCCTGAGATGATCCCCCCGGACGGGAAATGGGTCTCGTTCACAAGTCCGAACAAAGATTGGCAGGCGCAAGTGAGAAAGAACGGGAATACCTGCTGCGAAGTCTTCATGTCCGTGTGGACGCTCGAAGAGCTGTGCGATGCTATTGTCAAGTTGAATCGGTGCGAACTGCTGAACGCCGTCAACCCTCTCACGTGGCAAGCTTTGGGGGTAATGATAATGCCATTGAGACGAGTGCAGGTCCGAAGCATGACAACTGCTCAATTGACGGGGGCGACATCGACGCCGACATCGACACTGCCGAAGTCGATGACGATGACATGGATGCTGATTCGAATCAACTGAACCCCGTCATCAGTGCTATATTGGACGAGTTCGTTTCCAGACCGGCAGTGATAACGTTTCGCTTCCAGGTGTTTGGAGGAGTTCCACGTGTGTGCTTACAAAACGACGATGATTTGGTCATCCGGGATATTGAAGATCTACAGGCCGAAGTGAAGAAGTTCACGGCTGATCAAGTGCTTACAGCAATCAAGGACAAAAATGCACCAGTGGAAGTGCTCCGACTTCTTCACCTCGTCCCAGTCGCGGAAGGCCTACCTTATCCGTTCAGACGAAAGACAGTTCAAGTGGCCTCGATTGCGATTGAGCGCCTACTTGCTGCGCGGGGGCAGGGAATCGCGTCGAACAGACAGGAAGAGTTTGATAGCATTGCGCGATTTGTGCCAGAGATGAGAGCGCTACAAGGCTATTCGGTTGAGGCGCGCGTGCAGAGAAAGATCAAAGCCGGATGCACACTGAACGCGAGAAAGCTGAAAGGAAATGGTCCTGACACGCTCGACATCGCTGTGCCCGCCGGGTGTGGCTCTTGCGAAATTCTGGCCAACTTGGAGATCGAAGGGTTTGACAGTGAGCAGACCCTAGTGGGATTTCCAGGATCCAAGCTCACGAACCTCCAATCGATCGACGGATTTGTTTGGATTCCAGACCGAGAACAGGGGCCAAATCGTGTTGTGTTGCTCCAAGTAACGGTTTCGCTGAAGCATCCAGTAAAAGCGCTAGGGTACAAGAAGATCTTGGAGGCTCTTGGGCATTGGGACGCTGTCCGACAATCCCCGGATGCAACTGCCGCACTCGTCTTCGTGGTGCCAACGTGGAGTGTTGACATGTTTCGAGCCCAGCGGATCGTTTCACACCAGCAACTGGACGATACCAGTCCTCTCGTTGACGTAGTCGGTATTGGTCCCGTCACCGCAACCAAACTGAAGCGTCTTGGTATTCACACAGCTGGGGATCTGGGAAAGATCAATACGATCGAGGATCTCAGAACCATTCGAGTTCTCGATGACTCCAAGTGCGTCCGGCCGTGGGATTTTGGCTCGAAGGAGGAAAAGGCGGTCTGGCGATTGGTTAGCGGTGCGGCCTCTCAGCTCCGGAACCACGTGTCAGGAATGAGTGCCCTCCACAAAGCCAGCGAAGAGGAAAAGGTGCTCCAGCGAATTCCGCAGTATGTGTGGGGAATCTGAGGATTGAGGCATAATCTCGGAAGTCATGGACACAATCCTATGGAGAAGGCTACGTCATTGTTCTAAGCTTCGTTGCAGAATTGTTTCAATGCTCTTGTTTGTCTACTACGTAGTACATGCCACACTACGATGAGTGCAACGCCTGCTGCGCTTGGTACTGCTCCGGCGCTCCCCGAACTTCAATTTCGCCAAGATTTTCGGCGGTGCGCCTTCCTTTCCTCGTGCCCGTGTGGCGAGTCAACGAGTGGTGGCTCAACAGCAGTGACGTGTACAACTACGGCCACGAGCAAATAAATTGCAAAGCATGTCTGTGCCCACAAGGCCGCAGCCGCGCGAAGCGTGCTTTGTACCGAGCTTCGAACCGCCACAGCAACGTGCACGTCGTGCACGTGACCGCAAAATCCTCTTGCCATATTGACCGTGCAAACTGATGACCTACTCACTCGTAACCTTCAAGTCCAGCACAATGGAGCGACGGAACCGGTCATCCAGATAAACACATTGGCGGCCGCGCGCGTGGTCGTACGTGAGAGCGAGGTGGTACCAGCGATGGTACTCGAGATCGTTCGCGACGACTGGTTTCTCACGCAACACGGAGCAGTGGAGCTGGCGCCGCGCGTCGACAAACGCGAAGCACTCGCTCTGTTTCGGTTGTTCGCTCTGGCTATTCAACGCGTGAGTATCCTGTGCGCCGAGGAGAACGCCATTGTGTGACGAAGGCGTCGTGGCTGGGACGAGCGCAAACCACAGGTCGAAGCTGATGGCGCGCTGTCCTGGGAAGAGTGCGGGCGGAAGAGGTATATTGTCACTTCCAGCCGAAGTGCTTGTGCCTGTGGATAGCGTTTTCCAAGAGCCTCGAAAGAACACCGTCGTTGCGCAGCAGTCGCGTTGCTTGGTGCCACAATCGCGTCCGTTGTTGTTTCGAGCCGACGGTAAGCGATGTTTCCAAAATGCGCTCGTCGTGAAGCAGGATTGTGAGCGAACGATCACATTGATAGTCGCATCACGTCAATTCCTAGCAGCAACTGCGCGACTAGCAGCACCATCCATAGGGAGATCAGTGAGCCAGTCAGCCCTGACGGCGGTCGCGCTGTCGACTTGTAGGCTGTTGGACGGACGGTGTGCTCATAGTGATGCCGTTCGGTGAAAGAAGCAGGTGCAAACGAAGATGAGCCTCTATCGGCGAGAGTCTTGCCGACGGCGAAGAACATCTTCCGACAATTCAACTGTAGTTAGTGGCCCTGTCTCCGAATTGGTCTTGAACGTGAGTGGCGTCTCTTGACGAGGGGGCGATGAACCATCAAACGTCACAGTCACAATGGAACCTGTCCCATTTCCAGCCAATCGATATGAATGCGCCACAACCAGGGGCTCCGATCTGCTAAGCCATGTCGTTTGGGAGGTTTGATTGGCGCTCGCCACGCGCTTCAGTCGTACCTTGGAGGGGCACGAGATCGAATCTCATGCGCAGGCGTCTCAACGCCGCCGACAAGAGTCGTACTGTACTCATGTACAGCCTGGCATGGCTCAACTTCAAGGTTGCTCCTTGATGTCAGCCTTGCGTCTGGGAGCTGGAGCTCCGCCTGTTCACGTCTTCGCTACAAGCTACGCGCGGGATGTGCACATTCGCCAGGCGCTCCACCGGACGGGAGCACCGAACCCCCTGAGCGCCTTCACGTCGCTGGCTCCGATCGGCTGAGAGCTGGAATACCGGGGGAGGCGTCGCCTTGGTGTCGTTACGCGCGAGTAGCTCGATCTGGCCGTCGGAAAGCGCGTCGTACCAGACGCGACACTCATCGATGAGACCGTGGAACGGATACCAACCGCTAAACGAAGAGCTGGGCTTGCCGCGCGAGCTCTCAGCGATAAACCCCGTGCCGAGCTGCGCGTGGCGCGTCCAGTGCCACTTGTCCTGCGGTTTTGCGAGCCCTCGCCCCGAGCTCACGAGCTCGCCGTCCAGGTACACGCTCTGCCGCACGCCGTCAAACACGAGCGCGAGGTGGTACCAGCGCTCGAGCTCGAGCTCGCTCGCGACCACGGGCTTGCCCACGAGCACGGAGCAGTACAGGTTGCGTTCCGGGTCGACGTGGACGAAGCGATCGATGTGGTGTGGCGTCCTGCCGGGCGTGAAGCACGACTGCGACTGGACACCGAAGAGGATTCCGCCGGTAATGTCGAGCAGGCTGAACCACAAATCGAAGCTCAGCCGGCCATTCTCCTCGGGCAACAGCATGAACGGCAGTTCGCACGCGTCGCCGCAGTCGGGTTTTCCCGCGGGCTTGTGCCTTATCACTTTGTCAAAGATCGTGTGTCGGTGCTTGGGCTGCCGGGGGATCGACTCGAGCCCGCGGAACCGCAGGGACCGCGCGCGGAAGTACGCTTCCTGCTCGGCGCACCACGCGCCTCCATGGGGCGCCGGTGCTGGCGTGTCGATTGATCCACCAATGCGGTAAGCCCAGACGCTTGGGGTCGAGAGCGCCGAGCGGAAGGCGGGGCACGTGTGGGAGAGCTGGAGCACGTCAAAGCCCACGAGGCCTTCGGCGACGAGCTCCAGAATCTCGGGCAGGAAGCCGCCGCGCAGCTGGCTGTCGGCGCTGAGCGTTAGTGCTGCTGTTGTTGGTGCGCTGGTCGAGCGCTGGGGGCTGGAGAGTGCGCTGGAAGAGGCGTTCGCGCCCATGATGGAAGATTGAGGATTACCGAACACTTTGGAGCTCTTCGCAGAGCCTCCCAAGCGGTTTTAGCAGAGATGGGTTCAGGTGTCCAACGTGACCCACCCAGGTGTCCAACGTGACACAAGCATACAAATACTAAGTTTGCTCACGTCGCATATTCGATTGGGAAAGTCCAACGTGGGATGCTGGATTGGTTTTGACGTCTATGAATGAGGAAGCACACGCGCGTACCGCTCGTTTGGAATGGATGAGACGACCCTTGTCGCTTGGAGCACCCCCATGTCTTCGTCCGAGGAGACGAGGAGGTGCTGCGAGCTGAAGTCGGCGCCACGCGCGAACCAGCGCGCGTCGTCTTCGGGAATGGCTCGTTCCCACACCCTCGCCCTCGTGACGAGGCCGTGGAACGGCCGCCACGCCGTGCTGCGCATGTGGTGAGTGGCGAGCGTGCGGTTCGGATCGTATCCGTATCCTGTACCGACCTGTCCAACGCACAGCCCATTCCAGTGGGAGTCCCGGACGAAGCGCTTGACGTACCGTAGCTCCCCGTCCAGGAACGCGCGCACGTTCCAACTATCGAATGAGAGCGCGAGGTGGTGCCACGTGCCGAATGTGACGCGGGCCGCGATAGTCGTGGGCGCGTGCTTGTCGCTCGCCATCAGTCGTAAGCCGCCGTTCGAGTCGACAGCGGCGAGCGCTACAAACCATTTTGGCGCCGAGTTGGGAGAGCATTGGGCCGACTGGAATCCCACGAGGATACCAGCGTGGCAGGAGGACCCGCCTGGCCGAGTCGGATAGACGCTGAACCAGAGCTCGATGCCAAAGTTGTTGTCGCGCAGACGATGGACTGGCAGTAGGACGAATTTGTCAACGCGGCGACTCTTGGACGCATGCAAACGATCGACCCACCGGGAGGATCCGTCTTCTCCGAACAACAGCGTGCGATGCCGCAAGTAAGCGAGCTTCGCAGGACTCCACCACGTCGGTGGTGGCGGCTGGATATCGATGGGATCGCAGGGTTGTAGACACGTTGGATCGACGCGCGTTGCCCACGCACGCGGCGAGTTGAGCGTCGTGAACAGCGCCGGGTTGGCGTGTGCCAGCGCGATGAGCTCGACGCCCAAGAGGAACGACGCCACGCGGTGCGCTGCCTCATCGGGGAGCAGCTCGAAGCAGTCCGGGTGTGAAGATCTGGAGAGTCTGGATCCCATCGCGAATAGAGTTGTGACCACGAGGGAATGTGGTGGATCTCGGCCTCGCAAGGACACTCAGGCTGGCTCCAATAGGACGAATCGACCAATAAGGATGAGCCAGCGCAGCGTGCCGATGAATGAATGGGTTGATGGGAAGAGTCGTGGTCTCAGGTTGGATGCGCTGGAGGGACGTGTCCGGGGACCTCGCTGACTAGGAAGCTGCATCCTTCGCCCCGTCATCTCGGGTTTGCAGTCGGACCACTACTTGTATCTCTAGAACCGTGAGCAAAGTTACCCTGGCTGGCACAAGAACCCCGACTCGCTATATATTCGCGATGTGATCTTCATTCAGCTGCGCAGCAGCATCTGCGCGTGTCTCTCGCATGGCCGTGATGTCACCACGCGCTCCACGTGTCCGTCAAAGTCCCCGTCAAGCAAATCCATAAACTCCACGTCATCTCTCCGCTCGCCTTGGGCTCGTCGAAGCGCGTCGGCGGCGCTGAGCGACACATACACCACGCGCGCGTCTGCAACGATTCCGTGGAACGGGTCCCACCCCGGGGACTTGTCGCTCGGAACATCGCTGCGGGGCTTTTGCCGAAAGCCCGTGCCGAGCTGGCCGTGCCGCGGGAAGGAAAGCTGATGCGCGCGCGTCATGTACATCGAGACACGCAGCTCTCCGTCGAGGAAGGCGCGCACGGCGAGGCCGTCGAATACGACGAGAAGATGGTGCCAGCGGCCAAACGCTAGCTGTGCCACGGGGTACGACCAGTACTTGGTTGGCTCCTGGGAGATATGGAGGCTGCCGCGCGAGTCGACGGCCGCGAGCGGGACCGCGTTGAGGGGTCCGGGTGGTACAGCATCCGAGCACACCCAGTCCTGGAAGCCGATGAGCACACCGCCTTGACACGCACTCGCGCTGGGGGCCACTGGCGGCACGCTGAACGTGAGCTCGACGCTAAAGTGAGGATCGCGAGAGGTGTATACGCCCGGTAGGCGCACGAAATCGCCGCAATCACGTTGTGGAGAGAGCCACCGCCGAGCTCCACGAGCCCCACGGAACGCCATAGAACGCGGCTGGAGGTACGTGAACTTGACGAGGCAGCACCATGCCGGCGCGTGGGGCTTGGCTTCGGAAGGTGAAGACGGTTCGAGCAGGTTCGGTTCGACACGCCCCGCCCAGACCGCGCGGCCCTCGAGCATGGCGCGCGACGCCGGACTCGCGCGGGCCAAGTTGATCACATCCACGCCGAGTAGGAACGACGCGACGCGCACCAGCACGTCGTCGGGCAGCGCGAGGTCGCGCGATAGTGAGGAGACCGTGGAGCCCATGAGCTTCTCGTGATGCGTTCTCGGAACTGATACGCACCCACTCTGAGCCTGAAGGTCTCTCGCTTTAGTGCCATCCGATGCAACTGCGGGGCATCCTGTGTCCTAGAAGAGTGAGCTGGCGGCTCTGACGACCACCACACACACGTCACATTGGCGTCGTTTATCGCCCTTCACCCACGCAGCGGATCTCTCGCATGGCTGTGACGCCACCACGCGGCCCACACGAGGATCGATGTCCTCATCCAGCAGATCCAAGAACTCGCCAGGCGCGTCATCTTTTCGCTCGCCCTTGGCTCGTCGAAGCGCGTCGTCGCCGCTGAGCGACGCGTACACCACGTTCGCGTCCGCGATCATTCCACAAAACGGATCCCATCCTGGGGGCCTGTCGCTCGGAACGCTGTTGAGGTCCTTCAGAGGCTTCTCTCGAAAGCCAGTGTCGAGCTGGCCGTGCCGCGGGAAGCACAAGTGCCGCTCACGCGTCATGGACATGGTGGCGAACAAAACACCGTCTAGAAACACGTGCACAGCGAGGTTGTCGAACACGACGAGAAGATGGTACCAGCGGCCGAGCTCTAGCTGTGCCGAGGCGTCCCACCTGGACCTGAATGGCCCCAGCGAGATGTTCAGGACGCCACGCGAATCGACGGCCGCGAGCGGGACCGCGCTAAGAGCAACGGGCGGTAGAGGATGCGAACACACCCAGCTTTGGAAGTCGATAAGTACGCCGCCTTGACACGCACTCGCACCGCGGGTCGCTGGCGGTACACTGAACGCGAGCTCGATGCTAAAGTGGGGCGTGTGCGGTGTGTATTCGTCGGGTAGAAGCACGAAATCGCCACAGCCCAGTCGTCGTTGAGATTGCAATCGCCCAACTCCACGACGCCCTCGGAACGACAGACAGCGGTGCGTGAGGTACGCGAGCTTGACAAGACACCACCATGCTGGCGCAGCTTGATATTTGGCTCCAGAAGGTGACGAGGATTCGAGCAGGTTCGTTTCGACACGCCCCGCCCAGACCTCGGATCTGTCGAGCACAGCACGCGACGCCGGGCCAAGTGGGTCACTTCCACGCCGAGCAGGAACGACGCGACGCGCACCAGCACGTCGTCGGGCAGCACGAGGTCGCGCGATCGCTTGGACGCCGTGGAGCCCATGGTGCTGAGCTAGGTGTCTTCGATTCGTGCTTGGGAGTGAGAACTGAGCGGCGAGAATAACGAACCCATCGTCTCTCACTTTAGTGCCAGCCGGTCGGTTAGTCGGACCCCAGTTCGTAGTCCTGGAACATGCACTGACGTTCCCAGGCGTCGATGCCGGCCCCTATCCGGATACGGTATAGCACAGCGGCTCGCAGGCTTCGGAGTTGAGTCGTCAAGACGCCCACTGAAAGTCTTAGCAGAGCTCAGTAAACTCGGCTTCGGAGAGCTGTACGGCCATACGACGTTGTAGCAAAGGGAGGGTCGTATGAAGAGTAGAACGCCATGAGCGCGGCCACTTGCTTGGCGTCCGCAGGGAACCGCGGACCCGCATTTGTGTGCCACGGTCCACTTGTGGAAGCCATTCCTGAGTCTGTCACCTTTCGATACTCGTGATTGGCTATAAAAGCTTCAAGGAGCTCATTGATTGGCATGTGAAGAGCTACAATATCTGAGACCAAGTGACCGCGACGTGATGAAGCCACTACTGTTGTGGAGTCAGTGTGGACGCTCGTCGCCCCTGCATCATCGTGGCGAGCGCACCAACAGAACACGCCGGGAGAATGACGACACTCGTCGGCGCACCGAACGCCCCAACACCCACCGCGCGCGCCCGCTCGTCCGCGCGGTGTGAGCGTTCGTCGTTCCGATTCGAATTGCTCCCGTGCGACGTGTTTGACGGGATCACGGCGTGCTTGCTCGGCGACGATCTCGTGCGGCTCTCGTTCGTGAACCGCAAGCTGTGCTTTGAGCTGCTGAACGACGCAGAGATCTGGATCTCGCGGACACGCTCAAGCAGCGACCTAACGCCCACATCCAGCGCAGCGAGTGTCGCGGCGGCGAAGCGCGCGTACATGCGCGACGCGTCGCTCTATTTCCCGGGGCTCGAGAAGAACGCCGCCCACGCGAACGCGCGCGGCGCGTGCGTACCGGTGCCGACGTTTTTCCGCCGCGAGAACCGCTACCGCCGGTCGCCGCGCCAGAACGCGCAGCTGCTGAACCACCCGTTCACGATGGATCTCTGGTTCAGCGTGCTGCCGAGCGACGCGCGCGTGTTCGACGGCGGCGTTCTGATCGGCTCGCAGTCCGTGCCGGCGGCGGCGGCCGGACGCTGGGCCGACAACCACCAGCAGTTCGTGTACATGGACACGACCCGCACGCTGTACTGCTCCGTGCTGGGCCACGACGAGGTCATCGGCGAGCGCCTCGAGCCCGAGCGCTGGTACCACCTCGCGCTCGCGTTCGATGGCGGCGAGCAGACCGTGTACCTCGACGGGCAAATGCGCCACCAGACGCGCGGCTCCGTGGACCACGAGTGGCGGTACCTGCACTACACGCAGCTCGGCTCCGGGTGCTTCAGCGGCGCCTCGGCGGCCAAGCCCACGCCCGACTTTGTCGGCTGGTACGCGTTCCGCGGGCTCATCGACGAGTTCCGGCTCTGGAAGCGCGCGCTCGAGCGCCACGAAGTCGAGCGGCTCGTGCGCGGGCTCGCGATCGAGATCCGCCCCGTGTACTCGCTGCGCGGCGCGCGCGACCTCGAGCTCTGCGGCTCCGTCGAGCGCGTGCACTGCTCGAGGCCGCGCGAGCGGCGCTGCGTGCTGCGCGCCTCCATTAGCCTGTACTAGGCGCCTTAACACTGTATATCCATCAAGAACATTAAAACTGAACTAATACAGATACCTAAACCATTTCGAATGTTTGCGAAGTCGGTGACCGCTCGCTGCTTGTCCGACGCTGGCTCATTTGCCTGCTTCGAATGGCTCGCGCGGCGCTGCTCTTCGCGTCCTGGGGCGGCAGCCGCACCATCAGCCACGCGGCCGCCGCCGCCGCCAGCGAGGCGCGTCGGTCGCCGCCAATGCCGTTCAACAGCGCGCTCGCGGCGCTGCCCCGCGACGTATTGGAGACCGTCGCCGCGTGCCTCGTGGGCGGCGACCTGCTGCAGCTCGCGCGAGTGAGCCGCGTGTTCCACGCCGAGCTGCTGGCCGACGCGGCGCGCTGGGCCGCGCTCCTGCCGCAAGCAACTCCTGCAGATGCGATTGCGCTCAGCTGCGCCGAGGCCAAGCAAGCGTACGCGTCGCACCGCGCGTTCAAGTTCCGCGGGCAGGCGATCGCGGACGCGCAGGCGCGCGGCGCGTGCGTCGAGGCGCTGCGCTTCCTGCCGAGCTCCAGCCAGCGCGACGTGCAGCTCTTCGTGCCGCTCGCGCCGCGCACGTTCTCGATCGACGTGTGGTTCGGCCTCCACGCTCCGTCCGAATCCAGCGGCGTGTACCCCGGCGGCATTCTGCTCGGCGCGCAGTCGGCGCGCTGGCAGGACGCCGTGGTCTGGCCCGACTACCACCAGCAGTTTATCCACGTGGACCCGGAGTGCAACTTGTACTGCTCGGTCGTGGGCGACAAGCGCACGGTCGTGTCGCGGCTCGAGACGCGCCGCTGGTACCACTTGGTGCTGGTGTTTGACGGCGACCACGAGCGTGTGTTCCTCGACGGAGCGCTCGTGCGGCGCTCCGACGGCGCGCTCCACCGCGACTGGCGCTCGCTGTACTTCATGCAGGTCGGCACGGGCTGCATCAGCGCTGGACACGCCGGTGCGCCGTCTTCCGCGGTCTCTGGATGGTACGCGTTCAACGGACTCGTCCACGAGCTGCGCATCTGGGAGGACGCGCTGACGGCGCCGCAAGTGGCGAGACTGGCGCGCGACGAAGCCGTGGAGGTTACTCCTGTGGGGCGTTTGACGGCCTGCAAGGCGTCGTCGTCGTACCTCGGCGATGTAGAGCGAGTTCACTCCTCGCTTCCGCGCGAGCGCGCGTGTGTCGAATGGACCAAGTGAGACTGACCAGGGAGAGAGAGAGAGAGAGAGAGAGAGAGAGAGACACGGAGAGATGCGAGCGACCGGCCTCACTCCGACACACAGGACGTTACCACCACGGCCAGTTCGTCCGCCAGGACGAGAGCGTGGTCCCCACCGAACCAGGGGAACCCACAAACGGCCGTGCTGCCAACGAAAAAGAGGCCCATACAGCGCTTTCTCCCGTCGTATCTCCTTCAATACACCAATTGTGTTCTTGTCTCCTGTGTGTACACATTTCCAGGCGCATCTCCAATCCAATTGGAGAGGAGCTTGTGAGGGGGAGAGGAGCACTCAGAGTGAATGCACGCGCGCTACTGTACGTATTCGCAGGATCTTTCCATTTTGCGTCTCTCCAGTTCACCAAGGGGCTCCTCCCTCCCCAAGCTTCAAGTTGCGGTGTTTCAGCTTGATGGTCTCGTCCATTTCCGTAATCCGCCCATACTTGAATGTATACGCGTGTAGTATTCGAGTGTCTCACGTGTATATCCGTGGTGAGACGCTCGCACCCACACTCCTTCGCGATTGGACGAAGCTCTGCGAAACACATTGGCGTATTACGCCTCCGTCCGACCTGACACAGTTCCCAAAAAGAACCGCCGCGCGAGGAGCCGCCCGTTCCTCCCCTTCGACCAGAGAGACAGGTCCTCTCCTCTCCTCTCCCCTCCTCCTCCATCTCCTCCGCTCCACACCCCTCCAATGGAGCTCTACTGCGCGCGCGCGCTGCAACCGCTGCGGCGCCCACGCGGCCACGACGCCGGCGCGCGCGCCGCGGTCGACGGGCTCCCGACCGAGCTGCTCGCGGCCTCGCTCGTGCCGTTCCTCGACGGCTTTGACGTCGCCGCGCTCACGCAGACGAGCGTGCCGCTGCGCCGCGCGCTGCGCGGGCTGCCGCAGCTCTGGACGCAGCGCATGCTCGAGCGCCCGGTGAGCGACGTCCACCAGGCGCTCGCGGACCCGATGCAGCGCTACCTCGACGACACGTCGCTCTGCTTCCGCGGCCAGGACCTGGACGCCGCCAAGCGCGGCGACCGCTGCGCGTGCGTGCCCGTGGAGCGCGCGCAGCCGCAGGTACGCGTGACGCACCACCTCCAGCAGCGCCGCCTCGGGCAGCAGCTCCACACGGCCGGCGCCACGAGCCACGCGAACTCGCACCTGCCGCCGCTGCCACTGGCGCCGCAGCGCATCTCTCGCTTCACGTTCGACGCGTGGTTCAGCCTGCTGCCCAACGACGAGGACGCGAGCGTGCTCGTGGGCGGCATCCTGCTAGGCGCGCAGTCCGTGCAGTGGATCCACCCGATGGTCTGGGCCCACTGCCACGAGCAGTTTGTGCTCGTGGACACGCAGCGCAACCTCTACTGCTCGGTGCTCAACGGCCCCAAGCCCGTGGTCGCGCGCGCGCTCGAGCTCGAGCGCTGGTACCACGTTGCGCTCACGTACGAGAACCAGGAGCAGCGCGTGTACCTCGACGGCGAACTCGTCCACTTCGACGAGGGCGAGCTCCACCGCGAGTGGGGCCGGCTCGAGCACGTGCAGCTCGGCACGGGCTGCATCAGCGGCGCCTCGAGCGGCAAGCCCACGCCCACGTTCTGCGGCTGGTACGGCTTCCACGGGCTCGTGGACGAGTTTCGCGTGTGGGATCACGCGCTTCAAGGCCACGAGATCGCGCAGCTCGCGCGCGGCCGCGCCCCAGCGACGCTGCCCAGCTTTGCGCTCAAAGACGAGGACGAGATCAATTACTGCGGCGCGGTCGTCGAGGTCAAGTGCGCACGGCCACGCGAGAAGTACGTCACGTCGCTCGTACGGCTCGAGAACGCCGAGGCACCCGCGGCGGTATCGGAAGGCGGTTCGTTCTGGGACCTGTGGGACTTTGAGTGGCCGCTGTTCTTTGAAGACCCGCCGATGCCCTCCCCGGCGACGTCGTCTACCTCGGCCTCGACGATGGCGTCTCCAAGTGCCACGAAAAGTCGAGGCTCCCGACGCGCTACACGGGTGTGATGAAGAGAGGAACGCACGCCAGATGAAGAGGAGCCAGGGCCGACCCTGGCACTGTATTTACACGACGACGTGATACATTATTATGAAGTTTTTATATATTGGAATGACACTGACGAAGATGCTATCCTCCGATGCTTGTCGTGATTCTGGGCCCATCCTTGGAAGGGACACTGAGGCGTACCTCTCGCCTCCACACCTTCGATGTTCACGCGCTTTGTGCGTTCGTGGACCACCAGTGGGAGAATACGGCATGGTGCTGGCCCAACTGCGCGGCGTGAGCGACAGCCTGACTACGAGTAGCGCCAGGCACTCGCCGACCGACGCGCCGTGGATTTCTCGTGCACCTGCTGGCACGTTTGGTACGCTCGCCACGGCTCGGTTGGTGCGACGCTCAACTGGCTCGAAGCATCGCTGTTGTTAATACTGGAACTGGATCTCGAAGAACTTGCTCGACGATGACTCGGGACGGCACTTTTCTTGAAACCGCGTCCTGCAAGTCCCGTCTCGGCAACTTCACCGGCCTCACCACGATGAAGCGCTTGTGATACACCAGTGGTCGACGTCGAGACCGGGCTCTCGACTGCTGCACCGCTCTCGACTGCAGACGACACATCGGAGTGACTGCCTCCTACAGACTCGATATACTCAAACTCCACCAGAAGGCGCTTGCAGATCATGTAGCGACTGTTATACTTGGTCACATCACCAAACATGCGCGGCGCATGCTCTTCGGCCATGGCCAGCAGTTCTGCGACCGACACCACTTCGCCTCTCGCGCGCTTCGCCAAATACTCCTTGCAAAGACGATCTTTTGCCGACCGCCACGCCCATCGACTGTCCCGGTTCGCGCGCGGGTCGGCAGTTGACAGGATATCCTCCCGGTGTGCGAGCCACTTGGAAAACATGGACTCGCCCAGGCCTCGCTCACGACAGAACTGGGTCTGGGAGATCCCGTGATGACCCTCCAGGTAGTCCCGCAGGATCATCTTCTTTTGTGCCATCGAGTACCGACGCGGCGGCATGACCAAACGACGAAAATCCACTGTGGCTGTCGCGACAACACCTCGTTGGTATCCCCACGTCCCATGTTCTGAAGTACCCTACAGTTACCCTACTGAAAGAGGACACACCTAGTGTATGCCGCCAGGAAGACGCTTACTCCGACATCATCATCTTGACGAACTCCTTGTACTACGTAGTAATTGGTCTGTCTATCGCCATCAGTTTTCAGCCGCACGGATCCTCTCGTCGACCCCCTCGTCTGCGAGCTTCTCCCCGAGGTTGCGTCCTAAACCACTTCGACCAAGGTGCTCTCATCGCATAACCAGAACCCGACGATGGCACAATAGACTTCCTGGGGTTCGCCACCCTGTTCGTCCGCAAGATCAAGGGCATGGACTCGGAGGAGGAGATCCCTGAGGCATACAATGCCTTCGTCTGCTTAGGAAATCCTCACGCCTTCCTCGTCTCAAAATGAGTGTCTACATGTTGATAGGATCTAACCGCTCGAGGGAGCAGGGTTCGGTTCACCGCGAGGATGTGCCAGGATCGACGTATCCCAACGCTCTTTGGACATCTACCTCGCTCGAGCTAGCCGGTGCATCACCTAGGGCTCATTCTTGTCTTTCACGTTTCCGACAGTCGTTAAAGCGTCATCATCAAGCACCACGCGAACACAATCGAAACCCGAGCTTCCACTTCTAATTACACGAAGCCTGTGTGCTACATCAGCAGCGTTTATCACGCCGGAATGGAGATGCAGCTCGCGCTTTCCGTGCTGCTGCGTCGCACTTTCTTGAGCCACTGGTGCAGCTTCTTCTTCTTGGAGCACAGCGGCACGATCTCCACGACGCGCTCGATGGGGCGCGAACACCGCACGCTCTGGACCCGGCCGCAGGTCGCCGTGCCGACCACGCGCTTGAGTCGGTATGACGGCGAAGTCTTGACAAACTGGCCGCGTGCGAGCGTCTGGATCTGGTCGGCCGAGAGTGCGTGGTTCCAGATGCGAAAGTCGTCGATCAAGCCGAAGAAGCCATACCAGCCCTGGAAGTCAGGTGTTGGGCGCCCGGGTGACCGTGCGTGGAGCATGCCCGAGCCGAGCTGCGCGAACGGGAGGTCGCTCCACGGCGTCATCTGGAGGCTCGTGTCAATGTGAATGAGCTTGCCACTCACATACACGCGCTCCTCTTCGCCGTTGAAGCTCAGTGCGACGTGGTACCACCGGTTGAACGAGAGCTTCGAGGCCACCACGGGCTTCTGCCACATGAGCGAGCAGTACAGGTTGCGGTCGGCGTCGACGTGGACCATGTGCTCGAACTGGCTCGGCGAGTGGCGCGCAAAGGCCGCGTCCGACTGCGAGCCGAAGAGCACGCCGCCCGTGTACACGCGGCGCCCGTCGTCGCTCTGGCCGGGCGGCAGCAGGCAGAACCAGAGGTCGAACGAGATCGGGTCGAGGTGGAACATGCGCACGATGCGCGGCAGCGCGATGCTGCCGCCGCGGTCGTGGTGGCCCACGCGCCGCGAGTCCACGGCCACGCCCGGGAACTTGAGCGAGCGGCCCTGCGCGTACCGCATCTTGGCCGTCTCCTGGAGGAACCGGCCGTACACGGCCGGGTTGAAGTCGTAGTTGGCCATGCGCGCGTTCCAGAGGTGCGGGCTCGCGAGCGCGTGGAACAGCCGCCGGTTCACGTGCGAGAGCGTGAGCAAGTCCACGCCCAGCAGAAAGCTCTGCACTGTGTGGACAATCTCGCGCGGAAGCCCGTCGAACGGCGGTTTACCCCTGGTGAAGCGTGACGGCTTGGAGGCACGGCGTCGGCGACGGCGGCCCCCGCGCTTCGTCGCACGACGGCGGTCGTCCTTGGTGGTGCTGAGGGCGCTGGAGCTGCTGGCGCGCGCCTGCAACGGCCGCGTGGCCTCGACGGACGGCGTGGTGCCCATGGCCAGAGGGGAGGGTTCCGAATGCGCACGTTGTCGACTGCTTGGGCGGCAGGATGATGGACGGGAGGAGACCGAGAACACCGAGCGCGAGGAGCTCACTTCGCGCTGGATGTTCCACAAAATGAGCCCGTCATCCAAATAGAACCCTGGTATTCAGCCAATCACAACAATTCAAATGGAATATTAGCCAATGAGAAGGAATCTTACAGCAAACACCATTCTGAGACGGCTGACGTGAGTGGGCCGTGACACATGTCGCAGACACCTGAGTCAGCGCTGCTCCTCACTGGATCGCGAAAGGGTGTTGCGCTGGACTTTGTGTGGCGCATTCTCCCTGTGCGGGGAGACTGTGTTGCTGTGCTACTCGGCGCCTGTGTTATGGTTGGTATGAACTGTATTGTATTGCATAGATAGAGGCTCTAATAGTCCGGATAGAACTTGCAGACGCTATAAGCCGCACTGCGATCGTGCGGGGGTGAGCGTGGATAACTTAGTTGGTGGTCGGACACGTGCGGACGCAGTGGCGTTCCAGCGGCCGCGGACAGCGCACAAAGAGCTTTTTGGCGTCCTTGCTCTCGGTGGGTTCGACGTTGGACCACTCGGGGCGGCCGTTGTTTGTGGTGACGCGTTCGCCGCGCGCGAGGCGCTGCACGTCGCCCATGGACAACGCGTGGCCCCACACGCGGTGCGCGTCGACGAGCCCGTTGAAGCCGTACCAGCCGACGAACGTCTCGCTCGGACGGCCCTTGGAGCCGTAGGTCATGTACCCGGAGCCGAACTGGAGCTCCTTCATCTTGGCCCACTCGACGTGGAGCGGCTCGCGGACGACGTGGAGCAGCGCGCCGTCGAGGTACACGCACTGGAGACCGTTGCTGAACGTCAGCGCCACGTGGTACCAGCGTGCGGGCTGCAGCTTGGACTTGATCACGCGCTTGTTCTTGGTCACGGAGCAGTACAGGTTGCCCGTCGGGTCGACGTGGATGAGCTGCTGGTGGTACTGCGGACGAGGCGACGAATCCTTGTCGTGTTCCGCGGGTATCGCCGACTGCGCGCCAAGCAGGACTCCGCCTGCGGGACGTGTCGCATCGGAAGCACCCGGGAGCATGCAGAACCACACGTCGACGGAGAACGCAGCAGACTGCCACTTGGCGGCCATATCGCTGGGCAACTGAATTCTATCGGCACCGCTCAGGTGCAAGGACTTGGTCTCCGTGTACCGCTGCTTCCACGATCGCGGTTCACTGCTGTCTTCCTCACTCTCAGCCGGGAGTCGCTTCTTCCAAACGTGCTGGTCCTGCTCAACTTCGTTGCGCATCGCCTTGTTCGCGCAGCCGAGCGCGAGAAGGTCCCAGCCCGTGAGGAAGTCCATGGTCTGGTCGAGAAGATCGCGGGGGAGCGTGTTGAGATGAGTATTGCGTGAAGAGGGTGTCATGATGTTCGATGTGGTGGGTCGAGGGAAAAGTTGGATAATGCGGATGTCCATGACGTACGCGGATCTTACCGGCGCTACGCTCACGGCAGGCTCATCATCCCGGGGCGCTTCTAGGTGTACATCGTAGGTCGCTCTGTTGTGAGACAATTGAGACCGCCATCTCCGTTCCGCGCATTCTCTCTGTGTCTCCATGGCAACAGTGCCCTGCCCAGCCACGCTCCGGGCGTTTGGGTATAGCGAGTCTGTGTCCGGTATATCGCAGGCTGCGATGGTTCGAACAGCTTTTCCCGGTCGTCGGAATGGGTCCCAAAATATTGACTTGGCCAAATGTGAGAAGCTCCAAAATTTGAGAAGCTCCAAAAGCTGAACAGCCAATCAGCATCGCGAATTTTGCAGTATCCTCCAATCAGAATGCCGCAAGAGCTGCCGCCTTTCTGGGATGTCGCACACGTCGCACATGATTGAGCTGGTTGAGCGTCGCGGTGACGCCCCTCCTCTGTCGCACTGAGATCTGTCCCTGTGACCAACAACGCAACACCAAGCTGAAGCTCGAGCAAGGGTTCTACTAGTACTATCCCAACCCGCGGTGGACTCAACGCGATCGTGGGGAGATCGCATCCGACAGGACAATCGTGTGAGGCCTCCTCCATGGCAAAAGACCGGAGAGATCCGGAGCACCACCATAGCGTACCATCCACAGCGTCCGCTCCCAGCACTGCTGGATACCGGTACACGGCCGCATCACCTCGATCGTCTCGCAGAACGGTCCTAGATTTCGAGACGTGCCCCAACCATGAGCCAGCTCCAAGTTGGGCGATGCACTGAAATTGATGTCCGTGGTCCTTCTGTTTTTAACCAATAATACTTGCGTACTACATCTATTTCACCCAATCCGCACCGTCCGTAGTGGCTTAAACGCTCTATTCGGGTCGTCCACAGTACGACTTCCTCAGCTACATCCCACAGTTGCATCGTATCCCAGCACCAAGACGCGAGCAGCTCCACCGCGCACGTCGGCGTCCGTCTCCTCCGCTCCGCTCCGCTCCTCCGCCTCCTACGCTCCGCTCATCATGAAGGCGCTGGTGCTCGTCGGCGGCTTCGGCACGCGGCTGCGGCCGCTCACGCTCTCGTGTCCCAAGCCGCTCGTCGAGTTCTGCAACAAATCCATCGTCTTGCACCAGATCGAGGCGCTCGTCGCCGTGCGTCTCTCCGCTCGCTATCTCTCCATCTATCTATCTACACACATACTTATGTATCTGCTTCTATGTGTGCGATAGGTGGGCGTCACGGAGGTGATCCTGGCGGTCAACTACCAGCCGCAGGTCATGGTGCAGGCGCTCGCGGCGATGGAGAAGACGTACAACATCAAGATCACGTGCTCGCACGAGTACGAGCCGCTGGGCACGGCCGGGCCGCTGGCGCTCGCGCGCGAGCTGCTGGACGACGGGGACCCGTTCTTCGTGTTCAACAGCGACGTGATCTGCGAGTACCGGCTCCAGGACGTGCTGGATTTCCACCGGCGCCACGGCGCCGAGGGCACGCTGCTGGTCACGCGCGTGGACGAGCCGTCCAAGTACGGCGTCGTGGTCGCCGACGACGACGGCATGATCCAACGGTTCGTGGAGAAGCCGCGCGACTACGTCGGCAACAAGATCAACGCCGGCATCTACGTGTTCAGCCGCGAGATCCTGGACCGCATCCAGCTGCGCCCCACGTCGCTGGAGAAGGAGGTCTTCCCGCAAATGGCCGCCGAGGGCAACCTCTTCGCGATGGTGCTGCCCGGGTACTGGATGGACATTGGGCAGCCCAAGGACTTTCTCGCGGGCATGTGCCTCCACCTGGACTACGTGCAGCGCACGGACCCGAGCCAGCTCACGACCGGCTCCAAGTTTGTCGGCAGCGTCGTGGTGGTGCGTTGGCGATGCATTTATCTCGGAATGATCCACAGGAGCTCTAATGTGTCTGTTGATGAACCAGGACGAGACGGCGGTGATCGGCGAAGGCTGTCTGATCGGGCCCAACGTGGTCGTCGGCCCCGGCTGCGTGATCGAGTCGGGCGTGCGCCTGAGCCGCACGACGCTGCTGCGCGGCGTGACCGTGCGCGCGAACTCGTGGGTGAGCTCGAGCATCATCGGCTGGGGCTCCACCATCGGACGATGGGTACGTTCATGTCGGTGTGAGACTTTTGTGTGGGACTCATGGCTGACTCTTTGTCTTGGCTTCGCCAGTGTCGAATCGAGGGAACCACGGTCATCGGCGAGGACGTGCAGGTCAAAGACGAAAAGTACATCAACGGCGGGCTCATCCTGCCGCACAAGGCCATCTCGACAAACATCCCCGAGCCGGGCACGATCGTCATGTGAGACCATTGTGCCTCCCCAGTGTATGTGGCGTGTCGTGGTGGGAATCAATGAAAAATCATCCAGAGAGATATGGGCGCTCCAACATGCAAGTGTATCTACGTGTTTATGAGTTTCTCAGTCGTGAATGCAATCTCACGACCCTAGTGATCGTGAAGAGAGAGAGGAGCTGGGTATGAACAACATACAGCTGCTCGGATGGTTGTTTCTGGGCTTTTCGAGTCGGGGAGAGCAGAGTCTTGTACGTATGCAGAAGATGAAGGGTCCAAAGGCGCGATGTGTGCCCTCCGCTTAAGCCTGCTTGTCGATGGGCGACTCGAACGTCGGCGACGACGAAGCCGAGCTGTTGGAGGAGCCGGATGTGTTGGACGCCGGCGCCGCGTCGGCGTAGCGCACGTAGCTCGACTCGACCGCGATGTCGAGCTTCTCCTCGACGCGCTGCATGTGCGAACGCAGGTTCTGGAGCTCGTGCATCGCGTTCTTGAATCCGTCCTGGACAGTCTGCCACTCGAGCTTCTTGCGGTCGCGGCGGCGGTAGATCCACTTCAGCGTCTCACCAAAGCAAACCATGGCAAGCGCGAAGGCGATCGAGAACAGCCACTGGAACCACTCAATGTAGGCGAAGCCGAAGAGGTCATCCATAATCACAGGGATGTTGGTCACCGAGACAGTCAAGATGACCGAGCCGACAGCCGCCCACTGCATCCACTTGTTCGCGAGGAAGTTGTGGAACACCGACTTGGTGAAGCTGCGCGCGGTGTAGGCACGCAGCAGCTCCATGTTGGTGATGTATACGAAAGTCATGGTCTGCGCACGCGAGATGCCTTCCGAGATACAGTCGTATTCACCGTCGTAGCAGATACCGCCCTCAGGGAGGCCGTTCGCACAGTTCGTCACTTGACGCCATCCGTCGCTCATACCCAGCCAGCGCTTGCACGTGGCGACCTTGTATCCATCCGGACCCGCGTCGCGGTCGACGTCCGACAGGATGTTGTTCAACAGGATCTTGTCGAAGTTCCAGTAGAGGCCGACAGTGAACACGATGAGAGCACCCGAAGCGATCAACATGGCGTTGAAGAGCACAAGCACCCACAGACGGCCGTGGATGATTTGCTGCGATCGTGGGCGAGGACGCTCACTCATGACGGTTCCGTCGCCCTTCTCCAGACTCAACGCGACCGCGGCCATACCGTCCGCAAAGATGTTCAAGACAAGAATCTGGAGCGGCTCGAGCGGGTTTGGCATGCCGATGGCGATGGCAGCAAAGATCATCGAGATCTCGCCAAAGTTGGTCGACAGCAAGAAGCACACGAAGCGCTGAATGTTGGCGTAAATCTCACGTCCCTTCTCCACAGCCGTCACGATGCTGCAGAAGTTGTCGTCCGTGAGAATCATGTCCGACGCGCCCTTGGCAACCGCCGTGCCGGCAATGCCCATAGCAACACCAATGTCAGCCTCCTTCAATGCCGGAGCATCGTTGACACCGTCACCAGTCATGGACGCGACGTGGCCCTGACGCTGCAGCGACTTCACGATCTCGATCTTGTCCTCAGGCTTCGCACGGGCAAAGACAGAGCAGCGACTGGTAATCTCATCGATGTCGTGCTCCATGATGTATTGGCCGTGCGGGCGAAGCACGACGCAGTCGACAGCCTCCTCGTCGCAGTCGGCACCAACCGGAAGCAGATCAATGTTCTTCGCGATTGCAACAGCGGTCTTGTGGTAGTCACCAGTGATCATGACAGTGCGGACGCCTGCATTACGAGCCTGCTGGATCGAGTCCTTCACACCTTCGCGAGGAGGGTCAATGGAGGCAATCAAGCCGACGAAGATAAGCGGCTCGCACAGTGCGTCGAACTTGTTGTCGATGTCCTCTTCACCACCGTCGTAAGGCAGGGCGCTCAGCGGGCGGATGGCCACGGCCAGAACACGCAAAGCCTGGGACGACAGCTGATCAACGGCATCAAGGATCGCGCGGCGATCGTTGGCGCGCATGGTCGAGATGGTGCCGTCAGTGCGAACGTACTCCGTGCAGTTCTTGGCGATGTAGTTCGGTGCACCCTTCACGTTGGCAACAAACTGGGTGTGCTGCGGCAAGTGAAGCTCACCGAACGTCTTACCCGCGGGCAGCTCAGTCACAGTAATCATCATCTTGCGGGACGACGAGAACGGCACCTCAGCCACACGCGGGAAATCCTCCATCGCCGTTTCGCGCCACATACCTGCCTTAGCAGCGGCGACGACGAGCGGGGCCTCGGACGAGTTGCCCATGGGGACCCAGACGACGCGTCCATCGTCCGACTGCTCCTTCTGAAGACTGGTGTTGCTGCACAAGGTGGCCGAAAGCAGAGTTGAGCGCACAAGCACGTTGCTCTTGGTTTGGCTCACGCCGTTCAGCATGATCTCGCCAACCGGCTCAAAGCCCGCACCAGTGATGGCGTACTCAAGCGAGTCACCCCACATCTTCACGGCAGTCATCTTACCCTCCGTAAGCGTACCCGTCTTGTCCGTGCAGATGACGGAGCTGGCACCAAGCGACTCGACCGCGGCAAGCTTGCGGACGAGCACGTTGTGCTTCACCATGTCGGCAGTACCCGTCGACAGACAGATCGTCACGACCATGGGCAGTCCCTCAGGGACAGCACTCACAGCGAGCGTGACGGCGATCATGACCATGTAGAGCCAGATCGGGCGCTCCGGGTGCTTGGGGTCCTTGTTACCGCGGACCATGCCCACGGCGAACACAATGACACACACGAAGCACACAGCCGTGCCCATGAACACACCGAGGCGGTGCAGCGAGTGCTGCAGCGGCGTCATCTTCGGCTGGTACTTGTCCATGAAGCGGCGAATGAAGTTCTTCTTCTTGCCGTCCTTGGTCGTGGACGAGCCCTTCAGCAGCGCGGCGATGGAGCCAACGCGGGTACCCATGCCCGTTTCCACGACGACACCGACGGCGTTACCCGTCGCCACCGACGTTGACGAGAAAATCATGTTGGAGGCCGTAAGCTTCTCGGCCTTGCCCGCAGCCGGGGCGCTGGTAACAGCGTCGTACTTCTTGAGCACGTCTTCCGACTCACCGGTGAGAATCATCTCGTTCACCTTGAAGTCAGAGCTGAACACGAGGCGGATATCGGCCGGAACAATGTCACCCGTAGCAAGAACGACGATGTCGCCACCGACGAGCTGCTCACTTGGGATGATCTGCTGGCGACCGTCGCGCATAACGACACACTGGGGTGAGGACATCTTCTGCAGTGCGTCGAGGGCGTCGCTGGCGCTCTTCTCCTGGACCGTAGCGACGATGGCGTTCAAGGTCACGATACCGAGGATAGCAAAACCTTCGACAAACTCCTGGAGCGCGATCGACGCGAGCGCCGCCACGCACAGGAGTCCCATGATCAGGTTCATGTACTGGAGCAAGAAGATCACCAAGACGGGCGTCTTCTTCTCGGCTTCGAGGGAGTTGGGGCCGTGCAACGCGAGTCGCTTGGTCGCCTCCTCCGTGGTCAGGCCGTTCTTGGCGTCCGTCTGCTGGATCGCCAGCACGGCTTCCACCGATCGTTCATGCCACTCGGCCTGCGTGGTCATCGCCTCGATCTCCATGAAGGACTCTCGGGTCTTGAGTGGGTTGGCCACGACGAGGCGCTCGGCGTCGCTCAGAAAGCGTTCGCGGTGCGACTCGCGGTTGGGTTCTTCATTGTTGTAGTTGTTCTCTCCTTCGAGCCCCTCGTTCATCGCCGAAGCGGGGAAAAAGTGCAGGCTCGAGATCGAGTCTCTAGGCGTAGCCAACGTCAGGTAAGAAGTAGACAAAGACGTCGGCGTCGTCGGCTGGGCCCGCGGGGACGACGCAGTGCCGGCGGTGGGCGTGCGCAGCGTCGTCGCCCGAAGGCGCTTGTTCTCGTCGATCACGTCGGGCCATGATATACCCTCCTGTTCCTGGTCCTGGTCACCCACGAGCGACGTCCGGTTGGTCGCGACGGCTTCGTTGCTGGCAGCTAGCGAAGCATTCGGCGAAGGAGAGAGCCCCGAGTTGTCCATTCAAGGGCGGCGGGGGGTCGCTTCTCTACGGGAGCGCGAAGGAAAGGGGAAGGGGATCGGGGAGAGAGAGTCCCGGCGCGGCTTGGGCTTCCAGTCGAGGCGGTCGCTGGAGGAACGGGGTGCAGGAAGCGGAGCGATCGACGTGCGAGACGGCGAACGGAGCGGCAAGCGAAGACGCGGAGGTTTCCCCGGTGGTGGCGAATTGGAGAATGGAGTCAAGGTCGTCGGAGGAGGAGGGGAATAGAAATCCAACGTTTGGGCGGGAGGGAGGGGAAAGAGACTGCCCCGAAAATACAGAGGATCTGACAAAATCTACAAGAACCGCTACAAAAGTCCAGAAACAGCCTCGTCACAGGCTGGTTGACATCAAATGCCGCCCAACTCTAAACCCTTTTACCCTATAAACGACGAGTATTAACCCTAGTCCTCGGCCTGCGGCCTGCGGAGCCAAGTGAGCTGCCTTCACCCTAACGCCAAGCGGGGAGTGTTAACCCTAATCCTCGGCCATTGGCCTGCGGAGCCAAGCCAGCCAATAGGATGCGAGGAGGGGTGAACAGCCGTTTGTATATTTTGTATTTTTGTCTGTAGAATTGTCTTTGCCTCGATATGAAACGTTTTGTCCTGCGAACGAAGCGGTTGAAAATTACGCTAAATCCTTGCGTGAATTACAGAACGACATCGGTGGCCGAACCCTAATCGGTGGAGGTGCGAGGGAAAAAACACAACGAGCGGCAACCCGATCCCTGGGAGCGAGATTAGGTTGAAGCCAAAACACGGCATGTGATCATATAGCAGACTATTCGTTCAATCGGCTGACGCTGTGCCGTCTTTGGCACCCTCTTTTGATAAACGGGGTGATTGGGAGGTGTCAACACTCCACCGCAGAATGGAAAAGGCGAACCACCACGCCATTCGACGACCCGCACACCACACAGAAAGCTCGCGGGCCCAGGCACTCCCGCTCGTTGACGTCGCGATGCGATTGGCCAGTCGCCACTCGGCAGTGGCGGAGGGTGATGCGTGGATGAAGGAACCGTGGAACATCACACGTGTGGTGGCGAAAGCCGGCGACGCACAGACCAGCCACTGGCCGAGGGAAGCGCCTCCCCGACAATAAAAATCCTTCGATCGCACGAAGTGAGCGCACTCCTGTCCATCTCGGAATCTTTCATCATCACACGGTAGAATGTGTGTTCTCCGTGGCACCGTGGATTGCCGAACACGAACACGGAATGCCGAGGATGCCTGCAGTGCATGATGCAGCTCCAGTTCGCATGAGAATGGAGCCATTTGCTCTTGCTCTTGTCGTTCTCAGAAAAACGCGGGGTCACAAGGTGTCAAGATTTAATCGACGGTCGACTGACGTGCGCGTGTCACGGGGCCGCGTGGCCCAATCAGATTCGAGAGGTTTCAACCGACAGATTCGTTGGTAATACAGAACGCATCTCCCCACCGGGCGGGTCCAACCGTCACCGTCGCTGATAGGGGTGTTGTGGAACATGTCGCACGTTTGTCTCAGGAAGATTCGGAATCCAAAGTGCGGAAATAGTACCCCCTGGGCCAACGTCATTGTTTTCCACTTCAAGCGTGTTCGTCGCCACAGTTTCTCCCGACGGCGTGAAGAACCCACGCGGGATCAACAATGGACGATGGCGCAAGGTGGGTTTATCACATGGCTACATTTTGCCAATCGACCTCCAAGCAATTGAGCACTCCCACGATGATGGCGAGCTGCTCCGATGGAGACGACAGACCGAGACTTGTTACAAAACACAAACGCTTGCATTTTCGATTCGTTTCTGGGGGCGGCCTCTGCAAGTGGGGTCCTCGACCAAGAAAGCTCCAACGAAAAAAAAGACCAGTCTGCCTACGCCTGCCCGCCGCTAAAGTTGAACTGCACAGCGCTATCCGTCGGCTGGAAGCTCACTTGCGCCTGTTCGCCTTCACCGACAACCGCCGGGCCAGCGATATTGCTATCGCCCTCCTCGACACCGTCGTCCGTGAACCACGCGTCCATGAGCTGCGACGCCGCACGGCTCACCTCTTCGTTCTTGTCGTAGCACAGATCCTCGATCCGCTCGAGGCACCCGCTTTCTTCGACAGCAATACGGCCGTCGCCTTGAGTCTTCTGCAACAAACCGTCAATCGCCTCGAGGATCACGAGCTCGACCATCGGATCTTCGTATTCTTCCAGCAGCGGGCTGAATGACTGGAGTACACCCATGCGGACCATCTCGCTCACGTACTCGGTGCTAGCCTGCACGATGACGTTACAGATCGCCCATGTCGCTTCGCGCTTGACACCGTACTCGGCCCACGCCATTTGCTCCAACAAACTGGGGACGACACCTGGAGTCGTGATCAACGCAAGCACCTGCTCGACCTGACCACCGGCAATGTTCGACAGCATCCAGCAGGCCTCTTCGCGCACGGCACGGCTCGTGTTGGTCATGACGTTGGGCATGACTTCGAGGAGTCGGGCCTCGATCACAGCCTGAGAAAACACAATATCCGCGGATACGATGTTGCCGAGCAGTCGCAGAATCGGAGCGAGAATCACGCTGCTCTGCGAAATGTACAGCAGTTCCACGAGCCGAGGGCACAGACCCGCACCAATGAGGCCCGCAATCACTTCCGGGTCTTCCACGCTCAGTTCCACAAGCGCCCAGCAGCTATCGCACAACGTGAGCACCTTCTCGTCAAGGTTTTCCTCCTCTTCTTCTTCGTCCATGTCTTCCTCGTCGCCGATGGCCTCGTCCACGACTTGCATGGGGCGCAGTGCCGCGCGCGGCACCTGGAAGATCATGTTCTCGCCCGTTTCAAAGTTGACGTCCACATCCATGACCTCGACAGTCATCTCGTTCACGTCGCGGATAAAACGAACGACAGCAATATCGTTGGGCGCCGGCTTGTCGGTGGCGATCTCGAATATCCGCCACGGTGCGATGCTCGGAGAGGCCTTGAACACGACCGAGCCGTCGGCCTGGCCGTTGGCCGTCGCATACGTCTGCACCTTGTCAGTCGCGAGTTGGATGATGATGCTTGAGAGAGTCTCCAGCAGCTCTCCTTTGGTCTCGGGCGCAAGCGCGCCTCCCTGCTTGATCACCTCCGGGTACTCGACCAGGCTACGCAGCAGCCACACGGCTGCGCGGCGCAGCGATGGCGTCGCCATGCGGATGTGGGGCAGCACGACCGCGATCGGACAGGCCTTGAGCACGACTTCGCAGCACTCGGCCGACTCGGACGCGATGTTGCCGAGACACCACGCGGCCTGGATCTGGAGCTCCGAGATGCCCGACTTGAAGAGCTGCACGAGCTTGGGCACGGCGCCGCTCTGGATCACGATGCTGGCCTTATCCATGGACGCGATGAAGCGCAGCGCGAACGCCGCGTCCGACTGGAGCTGCATCGTCGCGGCGTCCTTGACGTCCTCGTTCAGGATCGCGACGAACCACGGGAGCGCCGTGAGGATGGTCTGCCAGAGCCCGACGTGCTGCGAGTCCTCGGCGTCGAACAGCGGTGGCACGCCGCTCGAGAGCAGATACACGAAGCCACGCATCGACTTCTGGCGCGTGCCCGGGTCCTTGTGCTGGATGCCGACCAGCAGCGCGTGCGAGCGCGACGCGATGTTCTGGAGCAGCTCCTTACGCGACTGCGCGTCCTTGTGCGCCGCCGCCGCGACGCCCGCGGCGTCCCCGGCCTGGTCCTGCGCGCCGCCGGCGCCGCTAGCGCCCGTGGCCCCGATGGCCGCGGCCATCGCGGCGTCGTCGAGCAGGTGGTTGGCCTTGAGGTTGCGGCGCGTGGCGTACGCGTCCTCCTTCTTGGCCTTGCGGATTGAGAGCATGGTCTCCTGGCGGTTGCGGCGGCCCGTGTGCATGCCGCCGGCGCCCAGGCCCTTGACGTACTTGCGGCTCGTGGACATGGCGCCTTCCTTCCTTCGGACTCGGGAGCTTTCCTTTGGCGATGGTGCGGTGGTTGCTTTCTGTGCGACAGACACACAGACAAAGCGTCCAGTAACTTTGGCTCTGGGGGAAAGGAAAGCGAAGAACAGCCGCTGACTGAGGGAAGAGAAACACCGCGCGACTGGAACCGTAGAGCACTCGAATAGAGGACTCTATGGATACAGTAGCACTTTCGGAGGAGAGGGGCGAGGGTCATCTGCACGCATGATGAACGCGAGGGCCACGTGCCGACGATGAGAATGGTGGAATGTTACGTTGTATGTGTCGGGGCTACCACTACTACTGTCTAAGTAACGATTGGTATGTACGAACGCTTACAAGAGTGAATAGATGAAAAGCAAGGGCCGTCTGCGGAAGAGTCGACGGCGAGTTGGAGGGAGTTGGTTAATCTCCACATCAAGCTGCAGTTATCCTTCTTCGCCGGGCAGATCGACGAGGAGGGTAGGAGCATGGTCAAGTGAAGCTGGGTCGTTGAGGCGTGGACACGGGTCGGGCGTCACGGGCCAGCCGAAACGAAGAGAGACGAGCGGACGACTCGCGCACGAGCAGACGACCTTCTCAGCCGAGTGCGGCAAGCGGTGGGTAGTGTTGGTCGTCAATCCACGCACCAGCTCCGGATATCAAGGGGCGTGCAAACGTGCACGGGTGCTGTCACGGGTTCATCCACCCTGGGCGATGTAGTACGACTTCTGGCCGTTGTCTCGGAAGCGGTCGCTGCCTCCATTACGAGGTTGCTTGCCGTTACCGCCCTTGTTGCCAAAGTAGCGACCGCCACCGGCGCTTGAACGCTGACCGCCATTGGGACTACGCCACTTGCCGTTTCCGTAGCGATCACCGCCGTTGTACTGGCCGCCAGGGGAGCGGTAGTGCATCCCGTGGCTCTGCATCATCATGCGCTCCATGTCTTCGTGGTACTCGGCTCGCTCAACCATTGCCGCGGGACGACCGTGCTCGAACACAAACTCGGGCAGCTCTTTCCATGCAAGCAGTCTCGCTTCTGCCACCATGTCCTGCTTCCGCTCCGCGAGTTGCTGCAAATCGGTGGCAAGGAAGAAGCGGATCGTACGCTTCAAGTTCGCTTTCACCTCCGGATCGTCCTTCGCTGAGCCATGCATGTCCGAGTTGCTTCGCGATCGTGACTGGAACTCGACGCCGATGAACATGCACGAGCCGGGACTGTGTCCAGAGCTCGTGGTCGGGAAGTAGAGAGGGAAAGCGTGCACCCGCGAGACAGACGAGAGGTGTTGCAGGCTGTCAACAAGCTTTCGCAGCCGCGACTGCACGAACTTGCCCCACACGTGCATAGACGACGACGTTTCCGCTTGGAAGTCGACGACCAGGTACGAGTCGTACCGAATGAAGAAGTTGGAGCGTTGGAACAGCTTGCTCCACTCAAACTGAGTGCCAGAGACAGCGGCGGCGCTGGCCGCCTGAGTCATTGTGGAGACACCCGTGTCAACACGAAGAGCAGCAGAACCCACACCCATCGAAGTTGCCACCTGAGTCGGCAGTTCAGCACCACTCGCGACTGCAGCCGCACCAATAGAACGGGAAATTCCATCAGCGGCCTCAGCGAGATACCGAGCGCGCCAGATCTCTTCGTAAATCACCGAGAATGTCGACTGGGACACTTGCACCGCCGAGTTCATGTGAGGATAGGCAGGGGTCACGATCGGCATGATGTGGGATCGATCGTATAGATTCTGACGAGGATCCCACATCTCAAAGCCCAGACCAGCGTCATAGATCACGTTGAGCATGACGGGTCGAGGCCACTGCCACTCCGAGAACACTTGGAAGAATCGGACGAACAGTTTCGAAGGCTCTGCTTCGGGGTACATCTGGCACACAAAGGCAACCAAGATCGACCAGCTGATGCCACCGAGGTATCCCAGCTTCGACGAGTAGATGCCACGACGGCGTGCCCACGCGCGGACGGCACGAAGCACAATGCGGAACACGCGCCGTCGAGGCACCAGACAAAGAAGCATGGAGCTCACTCTAGGAGCGTTGAGGCTCTTCATCGAGGTTGGATCCACATTCACAAGAATGTGATCCGAGTCGATCTCCTGGTGCGGCTCCACACCAGTCATCGGAAGGCGGGCAAACAGCAAGTCCATGCTCACGTCCATGAACGACAGCGAAATCAGTGGAACGTACGCGTTTGGCACAGGAGCCAGATGCGTCACGCCACTGGTTTGCTCGAGCATGGTGCAGAACGAGCTGAAAAAGTCTTCGTGAGTCACGTGCCATGGGACCACGCACACGGCATCAATATCGGAGAGTGGGTCATTCAGTCCCAATCGGTACGACCCGGCCAAGAACAACGAGCCACTTGTCAAGGCGATGTGCTCTTCAGCGAGGCCACGCTCGTAGCCGACGAGTTTCACCCACGTCGTCAACAAGTCCGAGAGGATCTTCAATACTCGAAGCTTCTGTAGCCGAGCGTCGCTCGAGTCAGTCGGAGATAGTTCGTCGACACATTTCTCAAACGATTCTTCGACAGCAGGATCAACTGGTGAGACTGTCGTCGGCTCCGCGACACTGCCGACGGCTGGAACCAAATGACACTTGTGGTACAAGACGTCACGAGCTTCTTCCCATGCACCATTGCGGATGTTCGACAAAAGGTTCTGCTGGAGCTGAGGTGAAATCGCTCCTTGGCGCGCAGCGTGCTGAACGGACCATGCAAGAGCGCTAGACTCCTCGTACTTGCGATGAGCTTTGAACTCTGCCGACAGATGATTGATGCGGTCGAGCAGCATGTACGCCTCGTAATCTTCCTCCTCATCTTCAGGAGTCATGTAATCCGAAAAGTCGTCCATCTCGTCCACAGAAGCACGGTCGCTGACATCGAAACTGGCAGGCGAATGCTGCTCGAAGTGAGTGACCGGCGCATGGCGAGGACTCACGCACGATGAGTCCGATGTGGACTCGCTGCGCGTGTCCTCGCAATCGAGCTCCGAGCTGTCTTCCTCGGAAGGCGGTCGGGTCGACGTTGACTGCTTCGGTATCCGCTTCGAGTCATCATCTTCACGGTGGACAGCTTTCTCTTCTGACAGGGCGTGAATCGAGCCGGTTGCAGCAGCGTTCGGCACGCTCATTGCGCGGTGCTTTCGCGACCACTGACTCAGGTCACGGAACTTCAAATCTTCGACAGTTACCGGGGCATCAGCAAGGACCCACATTGGGGGCGCCGATCTTCGAAGCAACACTTCGTCTGCTGAGGCTGAGCGCGGACGTCCACCGGAAGACACCGTCTTCTTGGCGCGGAAGCTTTGTGCGAGCATGAGTTGGGCGTCGTTGAGACCAAGTCGTTTGACGAGATCCGCAAACCGCTGTGAGTCTGAATCGGTGCGGGTCTTCTTTTCAACTCCACCAGCGAGCTTCGCGTCGTCTGTCGAGAAAGAAACCTGTTTCACAACGCCACCCTTGTTCGAGGGTTTCGTTGATGCAGCCTGTGATGTCGCGGGCTCAGTGGCAGTGTCGGCTTCGGGGATGGGGGCAGGGAATAGATCCCCGTGCTTCTTGAAGGAGGCGCTCTGTACTATCCGGGACACGCTGCGCGAACGCGCGGCAAGCTTTGTGTGCGCGCCGATGTCGGCGGTCGTGGGCTGCGAGGCAAACGATTCCTTCGTCTTGGCAGTGTGGGTCGGCTTGTGCGTCATTGACTTCGGCTGGTGCTGCGCCGGTGCGCGCTGGACGGCATCCTTCCATGACAACGGTGCCGGTCGGTGCTGAGTGGACACAGGCGGGCTGGTGATCACAGTCGCGACCTGTGCAGGTTTGGAGATGGCGGGAGACACCGCCTGGGGCATCAGCGTCGTCTTCGTCGACTTGTTGGTTTTGCGCATGGCCATGGTTATCGTTCTGCTTCTTCAGTGGTGGCGAATCTGGAGACAGCAATGCACGCACGAGCACACATAGACACGATCAGTCTCTGTAATGACACATACCACCCGGGCTATCGAAGGGCGGAGGAGGGAAGGGGCAAGGAGACCTTCGCGTGTGCGGACGTGCGCTGTCGCTCCAGACGGACTCAAAGACCCACTCTGAACCGCACGCCGAAGCCACGCGAAGAGAGATCGACCGCACGGCTCGATCAGCGCCGCACGCACGCACGTCCGACACAAGCTTCCCCCTATTCCCTCTCCCCCACTAACGATCGCCCCCTCAGGTGAACCAGATAGCCCACACAAGCCACTCACCTCGGCCCAAATGCGAACGTTCGCGAAGATCCGTGTAAACTTAGAATCGCACAAATGCTGTGTGCTTGCCGCGTAGCGCGCGTTTTCGGTTGCGGGTTTCGGACGAGGAGTCGAGATTCCCCCTGCTATCGCGCGACGGTTTCCGACGTTTGGTCCGTGGGACGTTGCGCTCGCTCGCTATCTGCGCCATCGCACGCCATCATCATCCAGCACCACCCGAAACGCGAAAGTTCACGATAGACACACACACAACACACCGGTTAGTCCCGTCGCTGCATTGCTGCCGCCGACACTAAACGCATTGGTACTTTACCTGGATGGCGTTGGTGCTGCTCCCCACCGAATCGCCCACTGCGGAAGGTGGTAGTAGTGTGTTGGCTTTAGTTCCTCGCGGACGCACGGACAAGTCTGCGCGGCGCGTCGGTCTATCGGCGGCGGAGGTGGTGAGGCGTATAGAGAGAGAGGAGGAGGAGGGCGTTCCGCCGTCGTCGTCCGCTCTTGCCCGGGATTGCGTTGTGCGACTGGGCGCTGACTGTGGCTTTTGTATCGAAACACACACCGCACGCAGGCTTCCCCTCGCCTTCCCTCTGAGGGCAAACACTCCCAACGATGCACGAGGGCGCAGTGTTTGGAACAATTGCCCAACGACGACGGAGGCGGGAGAACCCGAGTGATGGTCCGAGCGCCAGCGCGCGCTACGGTGGATGGGTTTTTTTTCAGGAACCGTTTTGTTTTGAATTTTGAGTGCCTGTGAGATTTTATCCAGCCAGTTGTGGGTGACGGGTTCTTGATGAGGGATCGGGGTGCAAAAAGACTCGAAGGGAGGGATTCGGTTTCGCAGGCTCGTTTGGAACAGAGGCTTTGTATGGCTGATCCTTCGAGACCGACATCAGCGACGGGGAGGGATGACCTGTGGGACAGATTCCTAACGAATTCGAGGGGGTTGTGGCCTTCAATCCGTGAGATTCCAGGCCGACGTCGGATGCGTCATCCAGCTTCACGTCGGAAGAGACGATGTGGAGCCCTATCCACCAAACGACCTGTTTGTAACCACTTGGTTGGGCCACTTCCCCAGCGCCATGTGCGCCGGTCATTTTCATCACCACGTCACAGGGAACGACTGGACAGTGCAAGTACAGTACGGTAGGAAAGGAGTGTTCATTGAGGCTTGGGATGGTGATCCGAATCATGGCCGATCTTGTGCGATCGATCGCTCGCCGATCCGGGGATCGAAATGGAGATCGGCTCCTGCGACTGATGATCGGTTTGCGGGTTGCGCCATCGTCGCGCCGTGGTGCTTTGTGCTCCTGATCCAAGTGTGCTCACACAGGAGTCAAGTTGACTGGCGGAGTGATGATGAGCGCTGGAGAGGGGCGACATAGTCGTTCTATGTGACAGCCAAGAGTGGGATTCGCCCCGCCACACACCGGATCAACTATCAGAGGTCCAACTGCCAAATTGTGAATTTTCATAGGTTTAGGTTATCTTGAAGAAAAACATTATCGATTTTGAGTCGAAAAGATCCAGTTTCTGGATTGTTCGATTGTTGGATCTCCAGAACCATGCCGATCTGAAAATGTTCGAGCTTGTGCTGTTTTCAAGGAACTCCATTTTCATCGGCGATCCCAGACTCGGATACATCGCCTTTCACGAGGAAGAAGACGAACAATGCCACAACATTGCTGGGAAGGGTGGCTGCGACCTACATGTTCTTGTGCTCCCTTTCCCGTCACGAGCCATCCATAGCCCACCTAGAGTTCAGTTCATTGCCGTTGCGAATTCTTCCGGACACCCGATAACAGCACTCGAGCCCAGGTTGGGTGCCTGGCTGCCCATCGTTCGATGGCCGTGCAATCACGTGGAGAATGGACAACCGAAGAAAGCCGTTGGGTCGACTGTGGCTCATGGCTTCCGCCGTCAACCCAGCCAGGCTGGCTGGCTGCCAGCTCCCATCGCCATCGTCGCTTTCGTACCTCGGTCATTAGTACGCATTAGCTTAGCTCCTTGTTAGCACGTTGAAGTTTCCCACGGCTTCTTCAACTGGAGAAACCCAATCTGCCAATCAGATCGCCCTATTTTCCCTTGAGTCAGATGGTTTCACTGCCGTACAACTCAAATGTTTTTACCCTCAATTATGTATTAGTATGTTAACAAACACTTTTGTGGAGTACAATGCTACATGTAGTGGTCCTGCAGCTCGCGTTGGTCAAATTGAGACCTCAGTGTGATGGGGAGAACACGCCGAAGAGCTCCAGCGTGGGTCGGCCGCCGACTCGCCGGCCCTCCGCCTTGGAGTGGATCCGCTCACGAGCCCATCGATCGGCCCACCAGCTAACACGACTCACCAACACCCATGGGCGCCAGCAGCGGCGACCACGGCGGCCTCGCGGCGCTCGTGCCCGCGGAGATCTGGGACGAGGTCGCGCCGTTCCTCACCGGCTGGGAACTCTTCAACCTCGCAACCGTGAGCCGCGACGCGCACGCGCTGTTCGCGGCCGCCAACTGGTGGCGCGCGCGGCTCCCGCGATCCCCGTCATCGTCCGACGCGACAGCCGGCGCCAACGCGCAGCTCGCGGACGAGCGGCGGCGATACCTCGCGAATCACTCGCTCGCGTTCGTGCTGGATAATGGCGACGACGCGACGGTGGCGGCTGGAGGGGGCGGCCGCCCCACGCGCGGAGCGCCGATCGCGCTCACGGCCGCGTTCTCGATGCCGTTCGTGTTTGGCCGCGACGCGCGCGCGTTCAGCGTCGAGATCTGGTTCGCGCTGCGCGGCGCCGCGCACGGCGGCATCCTGCTGGGCGCCGGCACGCCGTTCCACGTCTCGCCGAGCTGGAACCCGATGTTCGAGACCTGGATCCGCGTCGACGAGGCGCGCGACTTGCACTGCTCGATGCTCTCGAGCTCTGGCGCCGCCGGCACCGCCGGCATCGCGGCGCGCGCGCCCGTGGCGACCAAGCTTGAGCGCGACCGGTGGCACCATCTCGTGGTCACGTTTGAAACGAGCCCCGCGGTTCCCGGCGCGACCGTTGGCCGCGACGACTGGCGCATCGGCGAGGAGCGCGTGTACGTGAACGGCGAGCTCGCGACGACCCAGCGCGGCTCGCTGAGCCGCTTCTGGGTGTTCAACTCGTTCGTGCTGCTGGGCACGGGTTGCAACTCGGAGGCGGCCGCGCAGGCCGGCGAGGGCAAGCAGTGGTTCCCGTTCAACGGCGTCGTGGACGATATGCGCGTGTGGCACTCGGTGCTACTGCCCCACGAGGTCGCACGGCTCGCATCCCATCGGATCGACGACGTGCCCAAGCCCGTCCACTCGTGGAAGGTGCTCGCGACGGGCGCGGCGCCGCGACGGCTCCAGGACCACTCGATCGAGTTCCGCGGCTCGCACGACACGCGTCCGCACGGCCGCGGCGTGGGCGTGGCGGTCGCGAGCCGCCTCAACTTCCAGCGCGCGCTCATGGAGGACCGCCTCGAGTTCCACCCGTTCTGCCCGGACAAGAGCAGCTCGTTCGCGATCGAAGTCTGGTTCTACTTGCTCCCGGAGGACAGTAGCAACTGGGGCGGCGGCATCCTCATCGGCGCGCAGTCGCGCGACATGGGCGACGCGTACTCGCCGTCGCGCACGCGGCAGATCATCTACGTGAACCGCCACGGGCGCCTCTACGCGTCCGTGCTCGACGAGATCATGCAGCCGTGCACGCCGCGTCGGCTGCTGCCGCGGCGCTGGTACCACGTCGTGCTGCGGTACCGGGACGGCAAGCAGGAAGTGTTCCTAAACGGCGTGCCCCGGCGGTGCACGCACGGCGCGCTACTGCGCGACTGGGGCACGCTCTCGCACATGCAGGTGGGCACGGGCTGCGTGAACACGACGCGCGGCGCGCCCAAGGCGTGGTACGGCTTCCACGGCCGCATCGGCGAGGTGCGCATCTGGGGCCCGCGGCTCAAAGACAAGCAGTTTACGACCATCCTGGAGAGCAGCACACGAACGAGCGTGGGTGCCGTGCGCCACATGCAGCCCGTGTTCTCACTCCAGAAGGACGGCCGGCTGCCGCATTTCCTGTGCGTGCAGAACTCGCGGCCTCAGGAAGGCGTGTTCGTGCCTCGGATTGACAAGCCTCTCGCGCAGGCAACGCGGAGGCGTCAGCACCACCACAACCATCAGCAAGACAATCAGAGCGAGCCGGAGCCGGAAGCGAACGAGTGTTCACTGACCCACCGGGACATGCCGAAGCACGTCGAACCGACGCGACCGCGAGCGGGTTCATCCTCCAAGTGGCTCCGCTCGGTGTGGCACAAGGCGACGACGGCGCTCACGTCTCACTGATTTATTGCATGCATGTCGTGGTCGTGTGTATTTTGCATGTGTGTTCATAGGCTTGTTGGATAGTGTTCGAATGATACATGGTAGTAATCTTTCTTGCTTCTCGTATCAGCACTCTCCGGAGATCGATCTTATCGACCCCGAGATGGCGCTCACTCCATCATCTCCAGCTGATCGATGCCGTTCGCGTTGATGAACTGCTGGACGTGCAGCGGGTGGAACTCAGCTCGCGGGTCCTCCGCCAGGAACTCGTCCACGGCGTACTTCATGCCGACCCAGGACGGAATTCCGCAAGACGCCGTCAGCGTCCGTGTAGAACTCAAAGAGGTCACCAAACTTGACATTCGCGTCCTGGAACTCGATGGGCGGTAGTGGTATCTAAAGTTGGTCAGTCGTTCATACCGCCGGGCAGTCCACACGTGGAGCAGCTCCACTCGTCTAACTGACAGCCCGTCGTCGCGGATCTCAACAACTCGCATCCACCTGTCAAAGTTCTCCACGCGCGTGATGCGGAACGCTGCTGGGGCCTCCGGGGCCATGACGTTGCGTTCTCCGTCGCGCTCTTTGCGGGACTGGGAGGGCGATGCACCCACCGGATCCTTGGGAGAACCTGCCCTGGACGTGGCTCGTGGCATCGCGAGCCCACTGGCCTTTCATGCACCCACCGTGTACAGTAGAGACTGCACCCAACGCATGAAGGGCGAGCGACAAACAATGCTGGCCACTAAACACCTTATGGATCAATTACCTTTCATATCGGATAAGTACAGCTGATAATGAGACAATACTGAGCGTCTCCTCACAGTGCTGTCTCAGCCACTTACCTCTATTATCGAATACCACGGCCCTCCATGTTCCTCGTCACGCCGTCCCAATAAATTCCCTCGGTTCCACCTCACTGGGTTCAACCGGTCTCTCTCTCCATCCTCCATTTCCGCAAGACCACCAGAAAGCGCGATATGGACCGCCACGCGTCCTGGGCGTCTACGGCCTCCATGTCCGCGTCCGGCGCGGCGCCCGCGACCATCTCGGTCGTGACCACGAGCGCGAGGCTCGCGGCGCTGCGCGACCACGTCGCGTTGGCGCGCGAGTCGCGCGGCGTCTGCGAAAAGGTTCTCGCGCGGCTCCAGGTGCTCAACCGGCAGCTCGAGCACATGGTCTCCATGTCGGCGACCTCCACGGGCTCGAACGGCAGCGGCGGCGGTACTGGTAAGAACCAGGCGGCGTCGCAGAACCAGCGCGCGCTGGCCAAGCTCGGCGAGCTGGTGACGCAGCTCGAGGAGTTTGTGGACTGCGACGCCACGCGCAACCTCGTGCTGCGGCTCACGGACTCGCGGCGCTTCCGGCAGCTGCAGGATTTGCACGAGGAGCTCGACGCGATCTTCCGGCTGCTGCGGCTCGAGCACGTGGACCCGGAGCGGCAGTGGCGCTCCGAGTGGACGCTCGATCGCGAGGACGTGGAGCGCGCGTTCCAGCGCGCGCTGGCCACGCGCGAGGCGCTCTTCCGCGAGGTCGCGACGCCCGACGCGCAGCGCGAGGCGCTCGCCGTGCTGCGCGCGGCGCTCAAGACCATGCGGCTCCAGCCGCAGACCCAGCCGCCGCCGCCGCAAGTGCCGTCCGCGGCCAAGTCGCGCGCCGCTGGAGTCAACGCCCCGGCCACCAGCGCCAGCAGGGACCTCGCGGCCGAGCTCGTGCGGACGGCGTTCCGCAAGCTAGTGAGCCTCGCGAGCGTGGACATGCCCGTGATCCCGTCGTGGTTCCTCTCGCCCGCCGAGCTGTCGATCGAGCGCGCGCCGTTCGCTGGCGGCGAGCACCTCGAGGTCTTCCGCGCGAGCTGGGGCCGCTTCAAGACGCGCGCGGCGCTCAAGCGGCTCAAGGTGCCGCCCAACGGACAAGACCACGGCGCGCGCGCGGCGCTGCTTCAGGAGGCCGAGCTGTGGTCCCAGCTGGAGCACCCGAGCGTGCTCAAGATGCACGGCGGCTGCGCGGTCGGCGCGACGCCGTTTCTCGTCATCGAGTACCCAGCGAACGGCTCGCTGGACGAGTACCTGCTGTCGTCCGAGGACCCGCACCGCGCGACGTTACGACTGCTGTGGCAGGCGGCGTCCGGTCTCCAGTACCTCCACGAGCGCCAGGTCGTGTGCCGCGACCTCAAGCTCAGCACGCTCTTCGTGGGCAGCGACGGCGGCGCAAAAATCGGGCCGTTGGCGTCGTTCCTCGCACCGGCCGGCGCGGAAAGCGCCCGCGGCGTCATCGACACGAAGGGCTCGACCCGCTGGAAAGCGCCCGAACTCCTCCAAGACGAAAATGCCCCCGTCGACGTGGCGCTGGCGCTCGCGGTGGATGTGTACGCCTTTGCGATGGTTATCATCGAGGCGGTCACGGGCGAGCTGCCGTGGGGCTGGATCGCCGACTCTGAAGTGCGCGACCGCGTGCTCGCCGGCGAGATGCCCGAGCGCCCCGAGACAGTGGACGATCGCCTCTGGAGTCTGATCGCCTCGATGTGCGATGCGGACCCAGTGAAGCGCCCTACGATGGCGTCGGTCGCGCGGCAGCTGCTCGTGATCGCGGAAGAAGACGAGCGGGCGCTGGCTCGAGGGACGTCGTCGCGGAGCGGCTTCACTGGCGCCGAAGAGCTGATCGAGGACGAGTACACGGCCGAGAACCGCCGCAAGAGCCCCAAGTCGATGACGCTGCTGGGCGTCGACGTCGACGAGCTGATCAGCGCGCGCCGCAACACCGTGACCGCCTCGGTGCACCAAGAGGAGCCCGCGGCCGCGACCCCGACCATCAGCATGGTCACGCTCCACCACAAGTGGCTCGGCGTCAAGATCAACTCGATCGGCAACCGCGTGGTGATCAGCAAGTTCCTGCGGTCGTCGTCGGGCGCGCTCGGCGAGATCGAGGCCTCGGGCCAAGTGCGGCTCGGCGACGTCCTGGTCGCCGTGAACAACCGCAGCGTGCGCGGCATGGACCGCAACCAGGTGGGACAGGTCATCGCGAGCGCGCCGCGCCCGATGCAGGTCATGTTCCTGCGCGACAACGACCTGCTTGAGGAGTGTTTCCATTTCCACGGGCTGCGGCTCGAGGAGCGCTGGCGCGACCGCGGCGCGATCGTGCCCATGCCCAACGGCGTCGAGGCCACGTTCGGCTCGATCCACGACATGTTCACGTTCAGCATTTGGTTCAGCCTGAACGACTCGGACGACACGTTCTGCGGCGGCATCCTGCTCGGCGCGCAGGACATGTCGTGCCACGACCCGGCGTGGCCCTACTGCCACCACCAGCTCGTAATGGTGGACCCGCTTGGCAACCTCTGCTCGTTCTTCCTCCAGAACGAGACGCCCGTGCTCATCGGGCGCGAGCTGCAGCCGAACCGGTGGTACCACATGGCCGTGGTCTACAATGCGCGCGGCGTCTCGGTGTACCTGGACGGCGAGATCAAGCACCAGGCCAACGGCATTCTCTACCGCGAGTGGTCGCGCCTGAGCCACCTCAACATCGGCTCCGGCTGCATCAGCCACGCGCCGCCCGCGGCCAAGCCCGACCCGGACTTTTGCGGCTGGTACGGCTTCAACGGGCTCATCCACGACGCCTGTGTGTGGCACAAGGAGATGAGCGAGGTCGAGATCCAGCGGCTCTTCCGCGGCTCGGCCGATCTCGTCGACACGCCCGTGTACTCGCTGCGTCGCGACGTGGACAAGGAAGCGCGCGGCCTCCACCCGCCGCGCCGCGTCATGGCCTCGCGGCCGCACCACGTCGTCGCGCAGATGTACAGCTAGTCACCTGGCCGCCACAATCGCGAGGTGTGAAGTTTTTATATGCGTTGGGTAGGATAGTAGGGAGCCTTTTCGCATGGCGAATCGCATTTTTTAATTACCCCGTTGACGCTGTTGTTGTTGTACATGGCATTTCCAAGTAAACTAGTCCCAATCCTCGGTCGCAAAGTTGGCGTCCGCTGCGACACCGCCAAAGCCGACACTCGCTCGCTGCACCAAGAAGCCACACATCATTCCTGTGAGATAAAATCCGCCAAACACCAGTATCCCGCGTTCGCAAACGCACCTTTTCCGGACTCCCGTGTTGTTTGCTGCGACTCGGCGCCGGCGCCGGGTCCTCGGCGTCCCAGTCGTCCTCCACAAAGTTGTTGTCGGCACGCACCTCGCTCACGGGGGCCTTGATAGCGTGAGCAGGTGCCTGGGCGACCGGAATCGACGGGCGTCGCTTGTTGTTGGCGTCCGCGTCCTCTCGGTCATCGTCGCTCTCGTCCTCGTCAAAGTACTCGGTGGATTTGGTCTTGGCTTTGCTCACAACAGGTGTTGCTGCAGGTGCGGGGGCGGCCTGTTCACGAGGCGAGTCCTTCTGAGGATCCTCTCCGTCTCCTTCCTCGTCGTCCGAGTGGTTTGCAGCCTTGGCGTCACGTTTGGCAGGCGAGGCTTCCCGGCATTCCACCGCCGAGGCCTTGCTCTCAGAGACTTTAGTGGAGGCCCCCGCTGGCTTGGGCTGCGCTGGCATCGCCACCACGGGAGAGAGCGATTTGATACTCGCGACCAACAGCGATGGGCGCCGCTCCATTGGCGCTGCGCTCGCTCGTCGTGGTTGTTCTTCTTCCTCCTCTTCCTCATCGCTGTCCTCGCTGTTGGCGCTGACTTGACGCGGACGCCGCCGCTCGTCGTCCTCGCTCTCCTCGTCCTCTTCTTCGCGCGGACTTCGTCGCTGTGAATCTTCACGACGTACCTCACGCGGAGACTCTGCGCGCGGCGATTCGTTTTGCTTGGCTTTCGTGTTTCGGCTCGCAGAGGGCACCTGGTCCGCCGCTCGCCGCTCGCGTGGTGAATCCTGCGCCTCTCGTCGCCTCGGCGGCGCTCGTGAAGCTTCACCGTCTTCTTCAGATGACGCTTGATGGTCAGATTCACTGTTGTCGTCATCGTCGTCGCTGCTGTTATTGCGTCGGTTCCTTCGGCGCGAGTCCCGCTGGTCCGGGGACGATGCACGGCGACGAGGAGGCGGAGCATTGGCGCTCTCACGCGGGGCGCTGCTCGTCTCGGTAACAGACTTGCGCGTCGACACTGTGGGTTTGGCCTCGTCGCCCGGCTCGCGGCTCGAGTCCACGTACTCGCGGGTCTTCTTCGGGTCCGCGATGCGGTCGCGGTCCTGACTACGCAATCGCTCACGCTGGCGCTCGTGAAGCGCCGCGCTCTCGGCGGCGAGCCGCTTCTCCTCCTGCGGCTCGGTCTTGGGCGGGTTGCAGAGCTTGTGGAGGCTGTCGGACCAGAGCCGGTGCTCGACCGTCGTCTCGCCTTTGAATCGCAATGTGCGCGCCGGCGACACGACCTCGATCATATCCTACAGAGGGCGTCAATGCGTCAGTCTCACGCATACACGCCATATAAACTTTTGTTGGCATGCAACATACGCGACGGCAGTAGACGCCGCTCACATCTTCGATGTACAGCCACCCGCGTGGCTCCTTGGATGTCCTACACCACCGAGTCATTCGTTAGTCATTCTACTGTTTAACCATGGGGAAGAGAGCCGCGTACGCACTTGTTGGTCGAGTACGAGATAATGAGCTTCTGGTCGTTGCCCGCCGGTACGAAGCTCACGCGGAACCAGCGGCGGCTCAGGCTCTTGCCGAACATGGACGGGTTGCTGTTGATCTTGACCATCCAGCCTTCGAGCGTCGAGATGTCCACGCCGTGGACAAGGGTCGGCATTATGGATCCGGTTGATTGGGGAGCGCGTGTCTTGTCGTGAGAATGGAAAGTAGTGCTGCGCTCTTGCAGGCCACACACGCCGCAGGTAAGATTAGCTCCTCAGCGAAAAGAGCCCAACGGCGATGTGAAGCCATTTTCATCCGTTTCAACCCTCCAACAGCTACACCCCTATTCTAGCCCGCCTGTCCTATTGTAGATGATTCAGGATGTGGTCCACAAGTGCGATGTTACCGGTAATGTATCGGTTTCTTGCACATGTTTCCCATCGGTCTGTATCGATGGTCATTTTCCCCCACCACCGTGTTGGGGAAAAGGGAGGGAAGGGGTCCATTCCGCCAGAATGATGCACGACTTTGAGTACCTCCAGCAGCGCGCCTTTCTGCGCGTGGAGCTGCTGGAAAAGCGCGTGGTGGGCGTCGCGGAGATCGTGCTGGCGCCCAAGGCGCCGCAGCTGCGGCTCGTGCGGCTCCACGCGCGGCAGCTCAAAGTGCGCCGCGTCCAAGTCGACGGCCACGACGCGAGCTTCGAGCAGCTGGATTTCCTGGGCGAGATCGTGGACGAGGCGTACCGGGACCTCGCGGCCTTCGACCTGTTCTACCGCGGCGCGATCGTCGCGTCTCGCCACGGCGAGCTGGTTGTGCAGATGCCGCGCGACGTGGTGATCTCGCCCGTGGGCGACGAGGACCAGGAGGACGACGACGACGCAAAGCGCAAGAAGAAGAACGCGAAGAAAAACGGCAAAGCGAAGAAAAAAACGGGTGGCGACAAGCGCGTGCGCGAAGACGGCGAAGAGGCCGACGACGAAGCCGAGGAGGAAGACGACGAGGACATGGAGACCGAGGAAGAAGACGACGACGAGGACGGGGAGGACGAGGACAACGACGAGAACAAGATCGTGCTGGACGCGTGGGATGTCGAGAAGCTGCCCAAGAGCACGACCGAGTACAAGCCGATCGTCGTGCGCGTCGAGTACGAGATCAACGACCCGAAAGGCGGGATGCGGTTCCTACTGCCCGACGAGGACAAACCGCTGCGGTCGCCGCATATGTACACGTACTGCGGCCCGTTTGGCGGGCTGTGTGACGGTGCACGCACGTGGATGCCCTGCCGCGACACTTTGCGTGATGTGTGTCCGATGCGACTCGAGATCACGGTACCCTACTGGTGTGTGGCCGTCTGCAGCGGCCAAATGGTCGAGCAAGTCATCGACCGCGATGGCCAGTACCGATCGTTCCGATACGTGATCAACACCAAGACCAACTGCTCGTCGGTTGGTTTCGCAGTGGGCCCGTTCCGGCTGTATGTGCCGCCTGAGATGCCACGCATGACACACTTTGCTCTGCCGGAATGCTTTGAAGATCTCGTGTACTCGACCTCAAAGCTGTCGTCGACAATGGAGTACTTTGAGCAGCGGTTCCTGAACACAAAGTACCCTTTTAAGACGTACCAGCAAGTGTTCGTGGAAGATCCACCGGAGGAGTTATTGTACTGCGCTGGTGCTTCGTTCATTGATCAAAACGTGCTCCACAGTGCGCGCATTATCGACCGCGAACTGCCGTCACATCTCGTGCAAGTCAAGGGCCTGGTCGGGAGCTGGATGAGTGGCGCAGTTGGTATGGCTACGACGAAGGATGCGTGGGTGCTTATCGGTGTTATCGGACATCTCGTGAACGTGTACGTACGGGCGGTGTATGGTGAAGAAGAGTACGGCTACCGAATTCAACTCGGCATGGATGCGCTCACGACGATGGAGTTGACCGCAGATCGTCAGTCGCCGGCTTTACTATCCTCAGAAGTGGATGTGTATGCTGAGTATGACCCATCGACGCTACCATTTCTCGAAGTCAAGGCGCCTCTCGTTTTGCATATGATCGAACAACGTGTCGGCGCGAAGCACCTGCAGATTTCAATTCAGCGTATCGTCACTGGTGGTGGCCCATCCCAGTCTGCTGTTAAAGACGGAGAGGTCAACGGGAAGGGTGAAGACGGTGGTGATAATGCTGCAAACGAGGAGAAGAAGAACAATAGTGTCGATGAAGAGGAAGAAAATGGCGAGAAAACGAAGGAAAAAGACGCATCTCCTGGTGCTGGCGCGCATGGAGAGCCATTCTCGACGCTATCGTTCCTCAAGACGGTAAAGGCTATCGCCGGTGCACCTGGTCAGGACCTGACCAAGGCATTCCTGAGTACGTGGATTATCGACGCTGGCATGCCCTTTTTCAGCGTCGGCTACTGGTACAACCGTAAGCAGACGCAAGCAGAAATTGTCCTCCAGCAGGAAGTACCACCCGGTGGGAAGTTGTACACAGGACCAATCACGATCACGATCGTTGAGGACACCAGTGAATATTCCTACTCCAAGCGTATCGAGCAGAAGCGTCACAAGTGGGATTTCCCGTGCCACAACAAGGTTCGCAAGAAGCGGCGAAAGCGCCAAGGACTTGAAGACGCGGATGATTCCGTCTCTGTCACGGGCCCTGGTATGGGTCTGAACGACACACCTGTGTACTGGGTCAAGATTGACACAGGGTGCTCGTGGCTACGCCATGTCGTCATGCACCAACCCGACTTCAACTGGATGGAGCAGCTCCTGTCGGACAAAAAGGTCGGGTCTCGTGTGCACGCAGCTCGCGCGCTTGCTCTATACCACATGCCACATGAGAAGCCCAATGTGATGTCGTGCCGTGTGCTTACGGAGTGTATGAGTGGCTTGACTACTCACTCGCGGCGCCTTCGTGCGGAGGCAGCACTGTCGCTCGGTATCTGGCAGTCCATCCACGCGCCACTCACCAACGCGACGACCCACCTGCCTATCTGGAAGGCAATGCACAATCTGTTTCGCATTTTCAAGGAGCACTTCTTCGACCGCTCCACGGATATGCCTCTTCCCAATTATTTCCTGCCGTCTGGTGGTAAAGTCGTGTTGGAATCGCTGGGTGCCCAGCAGGCATCGATCACAAGTAAGCAGATCCAAGTCCAAGACTATGCTGCCGGTGAGTATGAGATCAAGAAGACGATCCCGCGAGCGCTCGCGATGGTTCATGCACAGAACGGGAAATCGCCCCCGGAAATCGAAACGTTCCTGCTACAGCTGCTGTGTGAGAACGACAACTCGAAGAACTATGTCGAGATGGACGATCAGTCACAAGTTGCGGATGACTGCTTCTACATCGGACACATTGTAATCTCCCTCTCCATGCTGAACATGGAGCGGCCGCTCAACTCGAGTGGTGACGAGAAGGTTGTGCAGGAGATTTTACGATACCTGCATTACGACCAGGTCCAACCAAGCTACTGTCAGACAATTACAGTGTGCTGCTTGGAAGCACTATGCAATTTGGTGCTTGCTGGGCGTTGCGATGAGAAGCTCGTCAAGTTCAGCGAGTATGCCTCTCCAAAGTATCCAAACAACGTGCGAAAGGCCGCGATCGAAAGTGTCATCCGCCTGTTCTTCGCCGAAGACCCCAGTGGCCCCCAGAGTAAGACTGCGAGCAGTGCCTCCGCCAGCCGCGGTCTGAGCAGTACCTCTCGACGTGGGGCTTCGTCAACTGACAGCCTTGCAAACGTGTACGGACCGTCGGCGGCATTGCTGTGGGTGTGCCGCTTATTACAGCTCGAAGAATCCCCTGGGATTCGCCTGTTCGCCGTGCAAGTCTGCCTCAACTGCCTGCGCGGATTCCCTCCGAGTGTCGCAACTCAGGTCATGGCGTCATGGGACCACAGCTACACGCTTGCCACTATGATGTACATCCAGATGAAGGACCCGGCATCGTTCGTGCTCCGCAGCCCCGAGCGCGACAAGATCCTGGATATGTTCGTGCAACCCAACCTGACCAGGTTGCGCGACGACAGCTCCTCGGCCAAGCGCGTCGTGGAAGAGATGTGGAAGGTCATGAACGTCGGTTCATCTGTCGACCAGCGACTGCGGGTCGCGCTTGTCGTGCTCTTCCGCAAAGTTTGGGGCGATACCACGCCCATCTCTGTGGCGCACACAGTCCACGAGAAGCCACCGCACTGGGCCGGCGGCTACGAGAGCCTACGACTGCTCATGGAGGAGAGCAAGAGCCGCGCGCTGAACAGCAATGGCGGTGCAAGCCGCGCTTCAGGTGCCGCCACCGGTGTTCCTGGTGCGCGCGGTGAAGACGCGCTCGGGCCCAAGCGCAGCCCGCCGCCTCCGGGCGGAAGCGCCGCGGCGGAGGCGGCGCTCGAGCAGCTGCGCGGCAAGAAGCTCAAGTTCAAGATGGGCGACACGACGTTCCGTTCGCACAAACTCTAAGCAACCACGCCTCAGTGAGAGATCTTGCGGTCTCCCCACAGGAAAATGCCACCGGCACCGCCTTTGAGGTTTTGTCACACGTCGCAGATTGTCTTTTCCTATGCCCCGTGTCCACCGTGGCTGTTGCGGTGACGCGCCGTCGGTCACGTGGACCCCACCATTTCAATGACACATCAACGTGATGATCCAAACGCACTGCATACTTAGCGTGGACCACATTGTTTTAGGACGTTCACCCCAAACGAAGCCCCGGCCCTTCCCGGTTTTATTTCCTTTGGGCCAAGAGAGAGAGAGAACAGCCCTTGCAGTTCACAGTGGCTTTCCTTCCCTCCAGGAACACACACACATCCACCAGCGCAACGCAACCCACGCGGACGCGCGCCACTGAGAGGGAGAAGAAGCATCTTTCGGCCGCGTTCTCCGTCGCTCTCTCCACCGACAAGGAGGATCTTGTCAGCGCCGCTTCGCCCGGGGGTACGAAAGAGGGGTATCCGCGTGTTCTCGGTTATTTTCCGCAGCTTCAACGGAACGGAACGGAAATCATGCGCCACGAGATGGATCCGCTGACGCGGTCGCCGCCGGACGAGCAGGAGGTGGACGCGGAGGTGGGGCTGCTGCTGGCCGCGCAGGTGCGCGAGCTGCTGCGCGCGCAGCCGCTGGACGCGTTCACGGCGCGCGTGGTGCCGGGCGTGTTGAAGATCCTGCGGCTCGGCGCGACCAAGAGCGCGCGGCTGTCGGCCGCGTTCGGCGGCGGCGCGGCGACCTCGAGCTTCGCGGACGTGCTCGAGGCCTCGTGGTCCTCGGTGCTCGTGAAGGAGGTGGCCGCCGGCGTGCGCGTGGACGCGATCGGCGCGTTTCTGGACGCGCTGCTGCTCGCGCAGGCCACCGACGCCACGCCCGAGACGACGTGCGAGGCGTACCTGCAGCGCTTCAAGCCCAAGACCTCGCAGGGCCTGTGCGGGTACATGTTCCAGCGGAACGACATCGCGTTCAACTGCCGCACGTGCCAACTCGACGAGACCTGCGTGCTGTGCCTCAAGTGCTACCAGAACGGCAACCACGACGGCCACGACGTGACGTTCCACCGCACGGCGCCCGGCGGTATGTGCGACTGCGGCGACGCCGAGGCCTGGGCGCCCGATGGTTTCTGCGTGTACCACGGCCAGCACGACCAGAGCGCGGACGACATGCCGCTGCCGCCTGCGCTCACGCAAGTCGCGGACGCGCTGTTCGAAGAGATTGTCAACTTTTTCGTCGACATGGCCAAGGCCTCGATTGACTCGTTTGACCCCGACAAAGTGGACCGCTATGGGCGCATCATGCTGGAGCAGCACCGCGTGCTCCATGAAGCCGATCTCACGTCGAATGGATCATCGCTACCAGGCAGCCCGACGCAGCAGCGACGCTCGAGCGCAGCGTGGTCCCCACGTTTCCACGTTCGTATCTGCAACGACGATGTCCACTCGGATGAAGATCTCGTGTCATCGTTGTCGAAGAAGCACATCCGTGAAGCGAGACGACTCGTGCGCAGCATCGATTCGAACGGCTCGGAGTTGATTGCGTCGAACTTGACGCTTCGCGATGCTCTGGCGCTCATGCAGCAACTCAAGACGGAGGGGTGGCACGTGTGCGTCGTTCGCGACCAGCACATCCGCGACGAGAATATTCTGGCCAAGGTCATCCAGTGGGTCAAGTCTTTGTGCACCTTCTCCATGCCACTCCACAAGATGTTCTGCGAGAAGCTTTTCGCCACTTCCAACGTGTTGTCGACTCCCAAAGAACCGATTCAGGTTATGTTCTTGTCGGACCCGTACTTTCGCAAGGAAGTCGTCACGGTACTGTACGAGCTATACCTCAAGTTGCAAGGAGACAAGGAGCCCAAGCTGCAGTTTTCGCTCGTGTTCCTCAAAGTGTACAACCGGCTCATGGTGAAGTACCTTTGCGGAATCGGTACGCGCGACGAGAGCCTATTCGGCTACGGAGTGCAGATTTTCACGACGCCCTCGATTGTTGCTCGCCTCGCCGGTCTCGGTCTGATCGAGATCATTCTCGATACTTTAACAACTGCTCTCGACCTTGCCAAGACCTCGACTCTCACGGGTGCTGCAAGTCTTGCTGCCCGTTCGTCCTCGTCTTCGTCTCCGTCGTCATCTCTTTCTCTACCAACCCGAACACTGGATTGCGATCACTCGATTCTGAAGTTCAAGCGCTACTCTTTTGTGGTGGACCACTTTGGTTACGTCATGAACATTCCATCGATGACCAGTGAGCTGTACCTCAATCGTGACCACCTACGAAAGTGGTTTGGAGCTCTGCGGCAGATGCAGGGTTTCGACCCACAGGTTCGAATCCAAGATGGCCACGCTCACGTCACGTTCGAGACCCAGTTCTGGTTCTCGGCGTTCAACTTCCACTCGTACATCAGCCGTTTGCTGACTACGCTCTGCAAAGGTCTACGTCAGCATGAGGGTGAGATTGATGACAAGGCAACAATGATCAGCAACGTCATGGAGTGTTTCTGGGAGCAGCTCGAGTTCGGAGGAGTGACTGATCCAACACTCGCGATGCACATGCCGACGTTTGGCTTCGGTGTCGGAACTCCACTCGGTGACCAGATTGTCAAGTATGACGTGGCAAGCCAGCCAGTGTCTTTCCACTATCCCATGCACGGCTTCCTGGCGAACTTCCTGCTCGAGAGCTTGTACTATGGCCCTGAAGTGTCGGACTGGAAGACGTTTATCGAAGAATCACTGGGGTTTGTCGACCGATACAGCACGCTGAGCTACGAAGATGATGACTCGAAACGGCGAAGAAAGAAGATGCTCGTATACGGAATGGTGGAGTTTCCTCTCCGAACGCTGGTTCTGTGCGCTCAAATTCAGTCGGGTCTTTGGATTCGGAATGGTCAGTCGATGCATCGCCAAATGCTTCACTACACAAACCCACCGCTCTGCTCTGAGCTTCGCGATCTCGATCTACTCCTTGTTCAGATCGGCTCCTGTGTGATCGGCTTCACGAAATTCCTCGGGATTTACTTCGACCGTTTTGGCTTGATGGAGTGGCTTCAGTCTTGGAACACGAGCGGACAAGAGAGTTATCGCGAGGCGACGTTCACGATGGGAGATGAGAAGCTCGTCTCGTTGCTGGAAGGAGCACTACTTCACTTGATTTGGATGGTGACCGAGCTCCCCCCGCCGATGAAGGATATTGAAGAGCGAGACACCTGGCTTCGACGGGAGATTGTTCACCGACTGTCGCAGCATCCATGCCGGTTATCCGAGCTTCTCGATCAAACAGGTTTCATGACTTCGACTCCTTTCGGCGGTGTTTCTTCACCTCAGGGAAATGAGCATCTTGAGCGGCTCGAACGAATTCTTGAGGATGTCGCGGAGGTTCAGGTTCAGCGCAGTCGCCAAGGTGCCGAAAGCGATGGAACTGACGGCGGTGCAATGGAACCGAACAAGTATGTTCTGAAGAAGGAGTTCTACCGAGAGTATGATCCGGCGTTCTATCATCTGGCTCGCTCAGCCCACGAGAAGGCACAATTCTCGAGACAAGAAGCGTTATTTAAGACGTGGAAAGTCGAGGATGAGCCGATTGCGCTCGTTCAGCACTTGCCGCCGATTCACGCATCGTTTGCATCGGTTCGACTTCTAGTCTGTGAGAAAGGGTTGCTTGGTATCATGCGGCTGATTCTGGAAGACGCGACGTCAGATTCATCGCCAAAAAAGACCAACGTCATGGTCATCTTGCGGGCAATCCACCTGATCAACTTGGTCACTCTTGTGTTGCGCAACGAAGACCCGAATGTCGGCGCAACCCTGGTCGACACAAAGAAGCGACGTGTTCTAGGACTGCTGCGAAGTGGTCCGAGTGCATTCGAGGAGAATGAGTGGACGAGTTCAAGAGGCAAGAAACGATTCAAGCGACACACTGACGACTCGTCCGATGGCGATGTTCAAATGAGCAGCGAGTACGTTGTTTCGTATTATTGGGAGGGTGTGTGTTATTCGTCTGACTTGTGCTGTGTGTGTTGGGTTTTGTAGCAGTGATCAGGGAGATGTGAACGAGGTCGAAGATCTCAGTATCGTTTCCTTGCTTGCGACGTTGGCGAAAGAGCAAATCAAGCACGATTTTGAGACATCGAAGTCTACCATCTCGGCTATCTACTGGATCCTCAAGGAGCTCGCAGCTGTCGACACGGGAATTCATTCCTATTTGCAGGAGAATGTATGGAAGGGGATGAAGAAGCCCGAAGACCAAGCAGTCGAGAACGGATTATCGAAGGCGCAGCTGAAGAAGCTTCACCAACAGCGTGCTATTGAAGCGATGATGGCCAAGCAAAAAGCTTTTGCGCAATCTTCATTTTTCAACGACATGGATGAGTTTGATGAAGATGACGACGAGGACGGTGTTGGAGGGATGGGCGAATCAGGTGAGGAAAGTGCTCAAGCTGGTGCTACCATCGTTTACCGTCCTCCCCCTCCGCCAGAGTGTATCATTTGCACTCAAAAGAAGAAGAAGGAGCCTGTCATGTACATCGGGCATGCGCAAACAAGCCAAACAAACACTCATGCTCTGCAAGAGAAGCCTTTTCCAGCCGCCCCGTTGTCCGAAACATTTCCCCCACCGTTGTTCCTGTCACTTTGTGGCCATGCGGTCCATCTGGTGTGCTGGCGAAAATACTTCGATTCGGTCAAGGCCCAATCCCGGTTCAATCTCGAGCACAGCCAATCGAATATCGCCTTCGATGCACACTTCGGCGAGTTCCTCTGCCCCTTGTGTCAATCTCTCAGCTCGATGCTTGTTCCATACGTGGCACCGAGCAAGACTCTTACTCTTGAAGAACAACAGCGTGACCGAGACGCAATGGAGCGCGTATTCCAGTCGAAGCAGGACACTGGTAGCGTGCTCTCTTGGCTCACTGATGGGCTACCCAATCGACTTGAAGCCTTGGAAGCGGAGGGAGACAACGACGAGGCAGAAGACATCGATCTTGACGAGGAGATTGCAGCTGCGGGCACTGACGAAGATGAAGACATCGAGGACGGATCAGCACCAAGCGGTGGCAGCGGTGGAGCAGCACAGGAAGATGCCGATGTCCGCGCGATGAAACAGTTTGCTGTATCATTCCTCGAAGCGCTATCACGGTTCCAGCCAGAGATGACGCATCTGACTGCGATCATCGCAAACATGAAGAAGAGCTTTTTCTCGAGTGGACCCCAGCTTGCGCACCTAATGTGGTCGGCTGTGGCGTCGACATGTACGAGTGTTCAGTTGAGTGGAGTGTCGGCCGCCATTTTCGCTCTCGAATCCGCCAACTCACCATCAGAGAATTTTCTTTCGCGGAGAAGAAAGTCGCGAAACTCTCCTGTCCCTAGTCGCCCCTCTAGTGAGTCCTCTCCTCAACCAGCCCCATCGGCTCCAACGTCTGTCTCCTCAGTTCCACCGCCTTCGTTCTCGTCTCTTCGGATCACGTCTCTGCTCAATCCTCCTATGCCGAGTCTGAAGACGCGTCTTGCAGTGTCTTTACCAGAATCTCTTGAAGGCCACTTGGACACGTTTTCGCCGAAGGACGACGGCAAATTGAACTGCGTTCTTCGATCTCTCCGCCGTGTGTTCGTGCTTTTCAAGAACCGCAAGCAGGATTTCTACCGCACGATGGTGATGCCCATTCTCAGTAACCTGCGCGTCAGCCTGAGCTCTGAAGACTGGATTTCTTCGCTTTCCCGTGGTGCTCCCCTCCAGTTAGGCCAGCCAATTCTTGCTCAAGATCTCTTCTACTTGTCGGTCGCGATGTGTAGTAGTATGCTGCATACGAAGGCGGAGATCTTGCTCACGATTCGATCGATTTGCGTGCTTCAAATGGCCCAAGTGTTGCTTCAAATCGCGCGCATGAGCGCGGAAGAGCAAGATGACGAGGATGATGATGAGGACGACGGAAACACGAATGATCGAATGGACGACGATGGAGTCTCTGGGAAACCTGATCGGCTGACAGCCAAGGAGAAGGCGATGGCTGCCAGCTTGTCTGTGATGATGGATCGTCTGAGCGCCCATGTCGGTGTCGAACTCCTTGCTCGTGCAGAGCGCGATGGTGCACCGCACACGCCCCCGCGCGGCTCGCAGTTACTCTTCCTCTTCCAGTCGAGTTGTTTGGCATTCATGCGCCAGGTCACGTTGCTTTGCCGAGGCTTTTTCCGTGGCGAAAATGATCCGGATGCCGCCAACTACGCCAACTTTGTGAGCTCGCTGCGGCTGAGCACCAACTATCACGACATGTGCCAGCAGCTGGGCCTGCCGTCGATCGAGCAGGTGCTGCAGGACGAGTCGCTGCTCGGATACCTCGACCAGTGCGCCGCGCAGTTGCGGACATCGCGGCTCGCGTGCGTGCCGGACGAGATCCAGTTCGACTACCGCCAGCACGGCCACGTGGACGGCATGCTGCAGTCGATCGACGAGCTCTCAATGATGTTGGCCCCGACGGAGGAGTCCGAGTCGGATCAGATGCACGTGATCATGCGCAACATGAACGAGCTGCCGTCGCTGCCCATTCGCTGCGTCGAAGATGCGAACAACGCGCGCCAATTCTACTTCGCGAACGTTCGCCTCGTGCGCCTCCAGCCGCTTTACACAGATCTCCACTCGGAGGTGCTCGCGCACAGCCGCTGTCCGACAACGGGCAAATTGGTGGAGAACCCTGCGATTTGCCTGGTGTGCGAGCAAGTGCTTTGCGCCGGCACGGACTGCTGTCGCCGCCAAAGCGACGGCGTCGGCGCGTGCACGGCCCACGCTATCTCGTGTGGATATGGCATCGGCCTGTTCTTCCTCATGCGCTCGTCCTCGGTGCTGTTGGTATTCGGTCCGCGCAGCTCGTACTTCGGCTCGCCGTATTTGGACATGTTTGGCGAAGAAGACATCAACTTACGGCGGGGCCGACCGCTGTACCTGAACAGCAAGCGCATGCGCGCGCTGCTCACGCTCTACTCGAACCACCAGCTCGCGAACGAAGTCGCGCGCAACCGGCGCACGTCCGACCAGTACATCCGCAACAACTACTACTGAGTGTGGAGCCACACAAAACCCATGAATGATGCGTGCCTGCACTCGTGCTGTGTGGGGCTAATGGTCCTCGTACGTACATGTTGAATAGAAATGATGGCCTCAGGCTGTTGACCGACATTTTGGTGTGGTTTCCAATCGCGTCTGAAAGAGAAAAGAAACAACACACCGCGCAAGGCCGGAAAAATTGTGTTTGCGTGTCCGGGATGTTTGTGTGTGGTGCTTTTGTACCTTGTCGCATAATGATGTGAGGCTTCTTTTGTAGCGACGGGGTGTCGGCTTTCCCGCGGCCGACGCCAACGCATATCGGATACGACTGAGGAATGGGACTAATTCACTGGTAAATTTCATGTAGACTGTGAAGAAACGAAAAATCATGCGATTCGCCATGAACAGGCCCCCCCAAACTTGCACGCCTGGAGAACGCTTGACGGCCTTCCTTCCGCGTCCTCGCCATTCTTCAACCGAAGCAGCGCAATGCACAACACAACTTTCAACGGTACATCAGACGCGTGTATGACCGCGACTTGCCTTCTGTGGGTCAAGGCATCGCGGCGAGACGATCAACGCCGTTCACCTCGATGAACTGCTGCACACGCAACGGGTGGTACTTGTGGTGCGGATCCTCCTCGAGGAACTCGTCCAGCGCGTATTTGAGGTGGCTCCACGTGGGCTCACGGAGCACGCCGTCCAGAATTCAATCACGTCGCCCAGCCTGATCTTCGCGTACTTGTACTCGATGAACGCGCCCGACGAGCCGGACCATCGGCAGCCGATCTCGCCGATCTTGTGGTCGTAGAACTGGCGCACGATCGCCACCAAGTCGGCGTCCGTGGCGCTGTCCATCGAGACGAGGTCCACGCGGGGCGCCGCGAATCGGAGGCTATGGGCAATGAGGTGGAGCTCCACGTGGGGTCCTCGGGGATGTTGGAATGGCACCGGGGCTCGGATTGTGAACCACTGGCCGAGGTTCTCGACGCGCACGACGCGGTATGTGTCGGTGCTGCTCATCGCGCCGGGCTGCTACAGTATTGGGGCGGCTGCTGTTCACTTTCGTGCTTCGCCTCCAGGGTTCTCACGGGCCGTGAGGCACGGCTTTGCGTGGAGGAGAGGATTTCGGTGAAAAAGCTACGAGTCTCCAGTATGGTGTTGAAGTCTGTCAAAGTTGGTACGGTCTGCGAAAGATGGGTTTATAGAGGTGAACGGAGGGTGGCTGTGATGGCACGAATCAGGGTCTCATCATGCAGTGGGCCGTTCCGCAGTCATTTGGCTCCCAACGCCAGGCATCAATCACCAAACGCCCATGAGCACGCCGCCGTCCGCCGCGCGCGCCGCCATCACGCGAGTCGTCAACTTCGACGCGTGGTTCTTTGCCCACATCCCGGGGCCGGCCAGCGTCGTCGACAACCTGATCCAGTGCCGCGTGCTCGTGCGCGCGGTTCGCCCCGACACGGTGTTACAAGCGTACGAGTGCTCGATCCGCTTCCGCCCCGACCTTGACAGACAGCTCGCGGTGATCCGCCACCTGTACGGCACGCGCATCGGCGAGATCGGCTGCCTGTGGGCCAAGGAGGGCGTGCCCATCTCGTACCGCCACGCCGCGGTCAAGTTTGGCGACCTGTTCGACTTTTACACCACGAGCGACGGCGTGCTGGAGCTGCCCTCGTGGTGCAGCATGCGGTTCGCGGTCGAGCAGTTTCTGCGCGAGGACCCGCGCATCAAGTTCCACCCGTCGCGCGTGCGGCAGTTTATCGACGAGCACGGCGTCGACGAGCTGGAGACCATGGAGTGAGAAGGGAAGGCACTGCGCCACGAATGGCCGCGTGGCGAAATGAACGTGGGGGTTGGAGATCATCGGGCGCGAGTTGTTGAGTGTGTTACGTCAGGTAGGTTATTATTTCCAAACTCCCGTCTTGCGAGCAATTCTGTCAATGTCGAACATGACGTATCCTTCCAATGGGCCACATGGTCAAAGAAGACGGTGCCTATGAGATCCCGCCACGGCGGTGATGAGACCGAACGCAACTAGTACGTGGAGTCTATCAAGGTGTGACGGGAGCGGGCATACATGATGAAGGTTGGGGGATTCGCAAGCTTGTAAGCGGAACAGAGTCACGCTGTCGCGATGAGCGGAATCCGTTTCGTGCAGTGCGGCACCACGCGACGGTTGGCAAAGGACAGAGGGCACAAACGATCGAGCTCTGCGTCGATGCCATCGGGTTTACCCTCACCTGACGCTCGACCCTATCGAAGACTAGGATATATATGGGCGTTCTTGCTGGAGCTCGCGACATCTGGCGCTGGCGCTGTAAGATGACGTTCCACCGCGCTGCCCTACGTCTAGTGGCCGTGGCACTGTGGGTCACTTCGCTCGGCGTTGCTGCCCTCGCGCCGGACGACTCTCGATCTAGAAGCACACTTCGTGTCCTCATGTGATCATCTCGGATCGATATTTACCAAACCATCATGATCCAAGGCGCGTCATGAGGCATGTGCAATTGCCGGGACTCGGCGGCGCCTCAAATCCTATCTCTTATTCCTTCCAGTTTCCCGTTCCTCCCGAGTACGGTGAGAACACCACGATATCCTCGACATTCTTCACCAACTGTACGACAAAAAACTGGGCGAGCTGGGCTACTACTGGATCGGACCGAACGTTCCCATGGACTACAAGTACGCCAAGATCAAGTTGGGGGATGTGTTTGACGTTTACACCAACAACAAAGGCGAGCTCAAGTTCCCGCCGTGGACCTCGTTCAAGTTCGTGGTCGACCAGTGCCTGGAGGAAGACCCGCGCGTCAAGTACCACCCTTCGCGCGTGCGCCAGATTATCGATGCGAACGGTATCGAAATGCTTGAGGCCATGGGGTGAGACACGGGTGACGGAGACCTTGGATTCATGCTGCCCACATCGTCATCCGACACACAACGGCGACGAGACCACCGCCCAGAGCGTGGAATAGTCGCAACGGTTGCTGCTGTAAGACCATCCATTCATCATGCTTCACTTTGTCGACGTGCGTTGTGGCCTCGACAGCTTGAACACGTGAAGCAACGCCCTCGGAGCCCCCACTTTGCTCGCCAATCGCGAATTCGCATCTTGCGACTCATGATGGGCGATACGCTTTGTAAGTACAACCGTGCGATCCGATATACTGTCGCCGTCCTTGAATGCGCAGTTACCGGCCACGATGCAGCGGTCTCCGACGAGAATTTGGCATTTGACGTGGTCCGTGGCGCTGCGTGCCACCGGTGGGTCGAACAAAACTCACACGAACTCGTCCCGCACGTCCCGCACGTCCGTACACATGCGCTCGTGAGGCCCAGAGCACCGCACGTACGCCGCGTGTCCAAGCGGATCGCATCCGCTCCCACGCAGCGACCACGTCACTTGACAGCCGTCACTCTCCGCCACCTCCCGACCGCGTGTGAGTACCTTGATCTGGTCTTCCTGCAGCACGCCACGCCAGAGGCGGCAGTCGTCGACGACCCCGTGGAAGCCGTACCACCCGGAGAACCGGGGCGTCGGTGTCCCAGGCGCCGCGCCGCATATGCAGCCGCTGCCGAGCTGAGCGAACCGCAAGTTCCACCACTCGCTGTGCAGCGAGCCGACCGCTTCATGGCAGAGCTTGCCGTCAAGGAACACGCGCTGCGTCGCGAGACCTTCACCGCGGCGCTCGAACACGAGCGCGACGTGGTACCAGCGCTCAAGCGCCAGCGCCCGCGCGACCACGGGCTTCTGGTCCAGTACTGAGCAGTACAGATCCCCTTGTGGGTCCACGTGGACAAACTGCTGCGGGCTCTCAGGCGAGCGCTTGGAGGACCAGGGCACGGACTGCGCGCCGAGCAGCACGCCGCCCACGAGCGACCGCGGCGGCCCGAACGCCTCTCCGGGCAACAGCGCGAAAGTAAGTGAGACCGCGAACGACTCGCTCGCCCAGTGCGCCGGCAGGCCCTTCCTCCAGACCTCGACGGCGCCGCCGCGGTCGCGCTGCGGTGGACCCTCCGCGGCCTCGCGCCCGAGGAAGCGCACGCTCGTGCGCTGGAAGTAGCGCTGCTTGGCCGAGCGGGCGTCGTCGTCGGCGTCGTGGTTGTTTGGCGGCGCGAGGCGGCGGCGCCACTCGCGCGCGTCGGGCGCGAGCAGCTCGGTGAACAGCTGGCGGTTGGCGTGCGAGAGCCGCAGCAGGTCGACGCCCGAGAGGAAGCGCGCGAGCCGCGCGAACGCGTCGCCCAGCAGCACGTCGGCGGCGCTCGCCATTTTGCTCTGGCTGTGGGAGACTGGGAAAGTTTGGAACAGGAGAGTGTACTGATATACGGTAGTGTTCGGATCTGATCTCTCCTGAGCCGGAGACAGAAGTAGGCTGATTCAAAAGATTTATGCTATTTCAGTAGGTACGCAAGATTTGCTCATCTAGAGCACCGACACATGTTGGAAGCGGAGAAACGACGGCGATGAGCCTCCATGGTGCGCACCGCACATCAAATGATAATGAACCCGCACTACGAAGGCGTACCCTGTTACTTGTTCGTTGTTTTTGTTGTTCGGTGCATTATGGACACGAAACAACCCCATAAAATAGAGAACCCACGCCCCTTCGGCAGGCCGTATACAGCTAGAAATGCGTCGTGGCAACGAAGGGGGAGCGTCTCGAGCATCGTGCGTCTCCAAGGAAAGGTGCCACGCTCCCAGTATTAGAACCAACCAACTTGGATCTGGCATGGGTCGTCGTCCCCGATCACGTGGTAGCCGAAGCGAATGCTTTGATATTAACCCTCCACGGACGCGTGCACCGCGCGGGACTTCCCATTGAAGGCATAGGTGTCACCCTCCCACATGAGGGACCAATCGCACCTGAGCCGGTCGCACACGCTCGCGTCGCCCCCGCGCCTCAGTCGCTGGATGTCGTCTACCGACAGCACGCCTTGCCAAAACCGGCACTCGTCGACGAGACCGTTGAAGCCGTACTTGCATTGGTAGTCTACGCACAGGTTGCCCACCGAGCCAGTTTCCATGACGCCATTGCCGATCTGGAGTGCAGCCAAGTCTGGGAGGGAGCCGTGGGACTCATCGACGAGTGTGCCATCGATGTACACGCGTTGGTCACCATCGGTGGCGTCTGGCGAGGTTTTGCTAAAGGTTAGCGCGAGGTGGTACCATCGCTGGAGCTGTAGTGTCGCGAGTACGGGGTTTGCTCCGGCAATAAACGAGCAGTAGAGGTTTTCGAGTGGGTCAACGTGCGCGAACTTGGCGGCCGGGCCGGACGTGTCTCCATAGGTGATATATTGTGACTGAGTGCCGAATAGGATACCGCCAACGGCGTCTGGTGGTGAGTAGTCATGTGCAAAGCGGTGCGAGGTGGGGGCCGAGTCAAACTTGGTGGGCAGTAGCGCAAACCAAACGTCGAAGGAGAACGACGCGCTGTGCTCTGACAACACATCTTCGATCGAGCTCAGTGAGACGGCGCTAGTCCTGCCTGAGTTACCGGGGAACCGTTTTCTCCCGGAGGAAACCTAATCGCGCTTGACTGATGGTTGAGGCGGGAGCGCCGGTGCGTGTACTTCGGATGAGCCGGGGCGCGGTCCTGTCGTCAGCGCCCGATTGGGAACGACCATTGCTACGTCCGGTCAGTCTGTTCTACGCACGGCTGCCTGCACGGGACGCGATGCAGCTGAAGTGGAAGCAGTCCTCCCGCTCCTGGCCAAGGCAGGCAGAGCTCCGCTCAGCCAAGGCGAATGGCGTCACGGGTGGTACCGCAGGGACTTCTCGTCTGATCAAGTAGCGCTGCGTGCGGTTGCTCATCTTCAACGATCCAGTAAGGGGCGTCTCAACATTGCAAGCCTTCTGGCTACGCCGATTGTCGGACAGGGTCTGCTCCTCCACGAGTCGGGCCGTCCGCTTGTCCGCTCAGACCTCCCTGGACTGGCTTGCGACGGGAAGCTGCTCGGTGATGTTCTACAAATCCAGTGGGGGGCCCCACCCGTTCTCAACTTCCGATTGCGTGGTGCGACCTACCCGTACCTCGCGGCCAACACGTTCCGGAAGTTGTGTGACACGGTGAGCATGTGCTATCCGGCGCTACTGCGCCCCCATGACCCCCCAATGCACCTCTCCGAACGGAACAAGTCCGAGGACATCTGGATCCTCAGAGAGGCACAGGACGGCACCCATCTTCTTCGAGACACGGGACCCCATGAACAGTACGACCTTGGCGCTGTTGCGACGCTTCGACAAGCTGAAGAGGTTGCGAGGCGTGCGACCGGGCGGCGAAGATTGCAGTTCTCCCCGCATCCTGCGCTATGCGCGGTTCTCCCGCTCTGGAATTTGGAGCTGCCCTTGAGACGGTCAGCTGGGCTGAGATCCACGGTCTTCCTCACAGTTCCAGTCGGCAAAGGCTGCTGTTTTACAAGGTCAAGAGCCTGCGACTCTCGGGATGGGATGCGCTCAATGAACGACGTGGCTGCCCGCATTGCCTATCGGCAGGTTCTGCGGGTGGATCAACCTTCCACATCATGTGGACATGTCCGTCCGCACAACGCCTCTGGGGCGTGGTGCGTACCTGGTGGAGGGATCTGGGCCTTTGGACGGCCTCCTCCGCCACCGACGACAACGACTTCCTCACTGCCGTCTTCAGCCTCCGGTTGCCCCGAACGCCTCCGAAGGTATGGGACACGGCCTCTCTTTCCCAGTGCTCGCCAGTTGACCGCGGCGCTCCGGAGAGTCCGTACCATGCCCTCCAAGCGATGTGGCAGCAGATTGTGCTCGAGACAATGGTGGTCATCCTCAGCTGGCGTTACAGTCGCTCGGACCCCGAGCGAGACTGGTCTCCATCCGCGGCATTAGTGGTCCACGACGCCAGTTGCCAGAAGATTTTGGCGACGCTGAGCCACCGGCTCTCCGACGGCAATGCCAGACATCCAGCGCACGCACCGCTGGTACGAGAACTCCGGGATCTATTCGCTCATCCCCGACCGAATGTTCAGCCTCTCGGCGAGCGCGCGGTGTGTAAGCATGTGCTCTTCTTCGACGGAGGCTCCCGGGGCAATCCAGGCCCTGGAGGCTCTGGAGCCTGTGTCGTGCGGGTCGCCGCCCACTCGAGCTGTGCTGAGATCGTGTGGAGTGCATCCATGAGCAGCGCTCACCCGACCACCACCAACAACCAGGCGGAGTACTGTGGTCTCCTCACTGGCCTACGGGCTACGAGCCAGTACCGCTGGGAAGCACTCGAAGTCGTCGGTGACAGTGCATTGATCCTTCGCCAGATGCGCGACTACAGGCCGCCGAAGAATCGACGCCTCTTCCGTCTGTATGACGAAGCACGTCGGCTCGCGGACCGACTCG